>JAFEMH010006122.1:0-50000 GCA_022495995.1 Adenophora triphylla var. japonica | reverse complement strand
TTTGGACGTCGAGCCCTAAACTAATACAAATTCATGAAATTTAGGCCCTATTTTGCAATTCACCCTAAATAAAAATAGGGCCTAAATTAGGCCCTATTTTGCAATTCACCCTAAATAAAATTTGGGTTCAACCGATAACAACGGGAAAGTGGATTATTCAGTACAAGGGTAGTATAACTTTGACCTAGCTAGAGTTTCAGTAAAAAATATAAAAAATTAAGGGGACTTGAAAAAGTGAAACTAAACATTACCATGACAAAGGAAACCATAAGCTTGATTATTGGAATATTTAAAATAGTACAAGTGCTTCACACAACACACCCCTTTTTCCATCATTATTTTAATTATATGTATATAGTTTATCTGAACACTTAGGGGGCGTTTATTTTTTTATTTTCAGTATTATTTGTCTCTTAACACTTATTCATTAAGAGAATTAGAGAAATAAGTGTGTTTGTTTTTTTTTTTGAAATAAGGCTTGTTAGGCTCTTAAAGTCCTCTTAATTTTAAGTGGTTAAAATGTTGCTGAATTACCTCTGAAAACCTATGAAAGCCACTGTTTCATATTTGGTTTTGGTTAATTTTTTTTAAACTGTTTACTGTTTCATACTGCATTTACGTTTTTTTTTGTTTTTTTTTTTTTTTTTTTTTTTTTTTTTAAGCTGTTTGAGATAATGAATTGAGATAGAAAATCAAACAACTTATCAATTAAATTCGGTTTTCGATTCTTTGCCTCTTAATCATTCAGCCATTTTCAGAACTGAAATCAGATTTCAGCACTTATCACTTAAAAAAAAATAAAAACCCCCTTAATCTATATTGCTAGGGTTTAATTATCCTTTGGAGGGACAATGATGGTATTTGCTTCAACTTTTGACCTGAAATCTTCTACAAACTCTTTATCCACATTCAAAGCAACTTGTAAAACAATTGGAGATATTGCCTTCCACACTGATGTTTTTCCTGCTAGCTGTAGGGGAAATATAGGGTCTTGATCTTGATACAGAGGCCGGATATGTGATTGAATCGTGTATAATCCACTTTCCGAATAA
This sequence comes from Adenophora triphylla var. japonica, assembly GCA_022495995.1. Lineage (NCBI taxonomy): Eukaryota > Viridiplantae > Streptophyta > Magnoliopsida > Asterales > Campanulaceae > Adenophora > Adenophora triphylla. The sequence continues at coordinate 48,948 of JAFEMH010006122.1, read as the reverse complement.
AGTATTTCGACCCTTAATGCCTGGGTTACACAAAATCTTTATTAGGATAAGACAATCACGCAATTTGTTTTCTAGGCAAAGAGAACAAATCAAAACTTGAGAATTGTGTTGCTTTTGTTATTGTTGTATTACTTATGTTTTTCATGTATGTACAACTGAGATCAATCTCTGTATATATACAGATGGAGAGGTATTAGTTAAAGGGTATAACCAAAAGACATGACTTTAGCCAAGTGATGTGTCTTTTCAGTTTGAACTGGCACCTGTTCAGGAACTGCTCGGCCGAGTCAAGGGACTCGCTCGGCCGAGCAAAGATGTCCCATGACAATTTGCCCAGCTGCACGGCCGTGTCATTTGAACTGCACGGCCGTCTTTGTTCATCTTGCTCGGCCGAGCAGCATATGCCTCGGCCGAGCAAGTGCATCCAGCTTGGACAATCTGATGCTCTCTCACCTTCAGGCCGAGTCAAGGACTCTGCTCGGCCGAGCACATCAGCAAAATGTGCTACCCTTTAACTTTTACTTCTTTATCGAGGTTGACTTCGTTTTAGCTCAAACGAGTGTGTACTCCACACTTTCCCTTACTCGTATCCGAGTCTAATACGAATCACATTGATCTCTAGTAAATCACCATTACAATAAAACAAGTTGATGACACTAAAATCACCAACAAATCCCCTCCATTTTAGTGTAATCCTTTGATTTACTAAACTTTATAAATAACGAAACAAACGAATGCATAAATGAAAATGTCTTGCGATTGAATTTTCATCTTAGTATAATACACATTTCAAATACTCGAGAATCCGGGTGTCGTAACGATTGAACCCTTCAACTCATATGAATACCTGAAGATACTATACACATAAGTTCAGTACAATTCTCTTTGTTTAATCTTGACACTTTACAAGCCATGTGTCCATATCCATTAGTGAACATATAGGAAGCCAAGTCCTAGCTTCTTGAAGCGGCAAAACTTCATGTCCACATAGGTAGTTCCTTTAAATCTTGCACCTGCATTTGCAATTTTTCAAAGGAACTATTAAGAAGATATTCTTCAACCTAACCTTTACTTGCAGTGTCACGAACACATACCTTGGGAAAGATAATAACATGTGTTCCAATCTCCAATCGCGAGCTTTCCACATTGAATTCAAGCTTCTAACGTTGTATTAGAAGGGAATTGGGTATCTCACAATTAGAGGATTAAATGGACTTTAATCCCATTCCCATTGCGAGACTTATTTACCAAGTCTCTGGCTAACCCCTTCGTCAAGTGGTCGCCCAAATTTTGTTGCGACCGAACAAATTCAGCCGATATCACACCATTCATGATTAACTCCCGAATCATACTATGTCTCGACACCCAAGTGTCTAGACTTGCCATTATAAATCTGACTATAGGCCCTAGCCAAGGTGGCAGCACTATCACAATGGATAGACATTGGTGATATCGGTTTTGGCCATAATGGAATCTCATATATCAAGTTCCGAAGCCACTCCGCTTCTTTTCCAGCAGCAGCCAATGCTACAAACTCAGATTCCATTGTAGAATGTGTAATACATGTCTGCTTTTTGGAAGCCCAAGAAATGGCACCTCCTCCAAGCAAGAACACCCAACCACTAGTAGAAGATGAATCTTCTTGGTTGATCCAACTAGCATCGGTATAACCTTCTAATATAGAAGGATGTCCACTATAACACAAACCATAGTCCATAGTACCTTTTAAGTACTTGAACACCCTTGTTATAGCATGCCAATGTTGTCTACTAGGATTACTAGTGAACCTGCTCAATCTTCCAACTGCATAAGCAATATCAGGTCGAGTACCCGTCATAGCATACATCAAACTGCCAATGGCTTTTGAGTATTCGAGCTGTGACACAGGTTTACCAGTATTTGATACAAGTTTCTCAGTAGGATCCATGGGAGTACTAACTTTAGAACAATTATCACAATTAAACCTCTTGAGAATTTTCTCAATATAATGAGATTGTGATATTGCAATTCCCTTGTTCATCCGTTTAATCTTTATACCAAGAATTACATCGGCTTCTCCCATGTCCTTCATCGAAAACTTTGATGACAAAAACTTCTTAGTTTTATCAACTACATTTTGGTTAGTGCCAAAAATCAACATGTCATCTACATATAGACAGATGATTACACCTTTACCGGATTCATCAAATCTGCTATATATACATTTGTCGGACTGATTTAATACAAAACCATTCGACAAAACAACCTCATCAAATTTTTGATGCCACTGCTTAGGTACTTGCTTCAGCCCATACAATGACTTAATTAACTTACATACCTTATGCTCATTACCTGGCATAACAAATCCTTCAGGTTGCTTCATATACACTTCTTCTTCCAAATCACCATTTAAGAATCTTTGTTTGACATCCATTTGATGGATCAATAGATTACGAATAGCCGCCAAAGCTATCGAAATCTAATAGTAGTGATACGAGCAACAGGTGCATAGGTATCGAAGTAATCGATCCCTTCCTTTTGTCTAAAGCCTTGGATTACCAATCGAGCTTTAAACTTGTCGATAGTTCCATCGACTTTCATCTTCTTTTTGAAGATCCATTTGCACCCCAAAGGTTTACGGCTGGTGGTAAATCAGACAAGACCCATGTATTATTTTCCACAATAGAACCAATCTCATCATCGATGGCTTCTTTCCAAAAACCAGCGTCTCGAGATTTTATTGCTTCATCATAGGTTCTTGGATTCTCCTCTATACTATAACAGTAAGAGTATTGAGATTCAATTTGATCTCTTGATCCCATAACTAAATATAGTTGAAAATCAGAACCATATGATTTAGCTTTCCTTACTTTTTTACTTTTACGAGGTTCGAGTGTCTCACTTGGTACCTCAATCAAATGATCATTCATTTGAGATTCAGCCGAAATACTTATCAATTCTTAACTTAATGGTGAATAAATATTCAACCAAAGCAAGTAGATCCGCATACTCACAACACATTATTAAATACGTGGCTATGCATTTGAACAAACTCACAACGCATCAAATGATGGTGGCTATGTTCAAAATGGGATAATCTTACATTAAGAATTGAAAGCCTTTCGAAATATTACATTTTCCACCGAGCATGACATTATGAAGAATTGATAATAACAGAAGTCATATAAACAGAACAAGGAATTTTATTTAAATTCAACATAAACATCCCATTATTATAATAACCAAACCCTACAAATACACCCGACTTTGATAAGATATACTTATCGGATTCATAAACTTGTTTATATCCACACTTGTTCAAGACAGGACCAGAAATCAAATTCTTACGAAGTTTTGGTACATACAATACATTAAACAAAGAAATAGTTTTCCCGAACTGAATTCCAACACCACACTTCTTTTCCTTGAATAGGAGCGGAATGGTCATCACCCATGTAAAGAACAAATCCGTCTTCCATTGGTTCATATGTCTTAAACCAATAACGATCTTTACAAACATGAGTTGTGGCACCGGAATCAATCCACCACGCAATAGCATCATCCTTGGTCTTCAGAATGGTCCTTAGACCCCTTTCCCAAACCACTGGTGCTTGCGCCATACTTGTTGTTTCCAACACGACAATCCTTCTTAAAGTGACCAGTTTTGCCACACTTCCAACATGCCAACTTAGGCTTCTTGTTGGAACCAGAACCATTGTCATTAAAACTGCGTTTCTTTCCTTTGTTTTTATTGTTTCCACCCTCATCAATCATATTGACCGAGGGTCCAGCAACTTCTTTTCCTTTGCCTTTGTCATCCTCTTCCGCCCTAAGAGATTCCTCTATGCGCAAGTTACTACCCAGTTGAACCAAAGACAGATCGTCTTTACCATGTTTCAAAGTGTGTTTGAAATCCTTCCAGGAGGGAGGCAACTTATCAATCACACTTGAAACCGATATTGACTCATCCATCTTCAACCCGTGTTGTGTATATTGTCCAAGGATTCTAAGGAGTTCATTGAACTGTTCCATGACAGGTCTTGAATCGACCATCTTGTAATTATTAAAATTACTCACAAGGAACTTCTTACTAGAAGCATTCTCTGCCATGTACTTGGATTCAAGAGAATCCCATAACTCTTTTGCAGATTCCTCATTTTTATAGATGTCAAAGAGAGAATCAGACATACCGTTTAATATGTGTCCTCTGCAGATGTAGTCGTCGTTTTCCCACTTTGATCTACGTCTGATTGCCTCCAAGTTGTCATCTTCAAGCAATTCCGGAATAGGGGTAGAAAGAACATACACCACCTTTAATGTTGTTAAAAGGAAGTGCATCTTCTTCTGCCAACGCCGGAAATCTTGTCCTTCAAATTTGTCTAGCTTTCCAAACTTGTTCGTCATCTCCTTCGAAGTACTTCCACCAGCCATGAGTATCACCAAATACTTTATTCGTTTGTAGGGGAAATATAGGGTCTTGATCTTGATACAGAGGCCGGATATGTGATTGAATCGTGTATAATACACTTTTCGAATAAAGTATTTCGACCCTTAATGCCTGGGTTACACAAAATCTTTATTGGGATAAGACAATCACGCAATTTGTTTTCTAGGCAAAGAGAACAAATCAAAACTTGAGAATTGTGTTGCTTTTGTTATTGTTGTATTACTTGTGTTTTTCATGTATGTACAAATGAGATCAATCTCTGTATATATACAGATGGATAGGTATCACTAAAAGGGTATAACCAAAAGACACGACTTTAGCCAAGCGATGTGTCTTTTCAGTTTGGGCACTGTTCGGGAAGCGCTCGGCCGAGTCAAGGGACTCGCTCGGCCGAGCAAAGATGTCCCATGACAATTTGCCCAGTGCACGGCCGTGTCATTTGAGCTTTACCACGGCCGTCTTTCCATCTGCTTTCGGCCAGAGCAAGGCATATGCCTCGGCCGAGCAAAGGTTTGTCCCGAGAAACTTGGACAATCTGCTATGCTCTGCTCGGCCGAGTCAAGGACTCTGCTCGGCCGAGCACATCAGCAAAATGTGCTACCCTTTAACTTTTACTTCTTTATCGAGGTTGACTTCGTTTTAGCTCAAACGAGTGTGTACTCCACACTTTCCCTTACTCGTATCCGAGTCTAATACGAATCACATTGATCTCTAGTAAATCACCATTACAATAAAACAAGTTGATGACACTAAAATCACCAACACTAGCTCCTCCATCACTGGCCTGCATTAACCAAAACATGCAAATTTAATTAGCTACACTGCCATTTTAGCTCATGTGATCCGACCCTTTCCTGAACCCCCAACTCCCCCACACGTAGAAGAGCTTTTTAGCATCAGATTGCCGTTTTTTACTCTACCATTTGATCAAAACTTTGGGCTAGTTAGATTATTAGATTTTAAAAAAATGCAAAATAGGTGTGAAAATAATTAGTACTCACTTTGAAGATGTTATGACAGTGAAAATCTCCAATCCTTTGTCCCCAGCAATCAGACCAACAGCCAAAAACCTAGGCACAACAAACATTTCACCAGCCTTTATTTTCCCTTCCAAAACAACCTCCCCTTGAACCCCAATAACCTCAATCTTCCCACTCCCTTTAGTCACATAACTTATTTGAACCGATCCATCCGTCCAAAAAACAGGTCCAAAAACAGCATCACCCTCCAACTTCACCAAATTCGCGCTCAATCCAACTTCCTTTAGCAACGGGAAATTAGTCTCGGTCAAAGCATCGATCACCCCACCGCCCTCAACAACAACATCATGAACTTCATTATCAATGCTAGTATACAATTCCACAGAAAGATCCTTACTTGGCTCAGGAAATGTAATTCCTTTTTCAAGTTTAATAATAACGCTACCCTTTTGGCTCTTAGCGAGATTCTTTGCTTGCTTATGTGTATTCAAAAACACTTGTGATAGAACTTAGAGCGGATTATTTGTGGTTGCGATAAACGGCTCTTGTGACGAAACTGGTGGAAAATGCAGTTAATATGCCTAGACCTCCGGTTAAGAAGAAATAGGTGAACTGACCAGGGGTGTAGACATTAGTTGTTTCGCCTAAGAATACAATGGCTACCTCTGTGTCTCCGCCATTGAACCACCATTAGACTTTAGTTGTTTCGCCTAAGAATACAATGGCTACCTAAGATGATTTTTTAAAATAAAAAAAGTGCTTAGATAGCGCTTTTTAAAAGCGCTATCTAAGTTTGGGAGCTTAGATAGCGCTTATACAAGCGTTATGCTAAATTGCATAGCGCTAGCTTAGATAGCGCTTATAAGCGCTATCGAAGCTAAAAAGAAAGCGCTATCTAAGCTCAAATCTGTACTAGTGTTGGTACTGCCTGGTGACACTATTCCAACTGTACATGTACCTGAAATAGGTGAACATATAACGAAGTTTTATACGGAAATAGAAAAAGATTATCAATACATATGCGGATCCATGACATTTATTAAGCGGGTCCACAAATTACACTATAAAGCCTTAAAACGTAAATTGTGAAGAAAATAATGCCTAATGTGGGACTTGAACACTCGACCTCAAGAATAAATACCGGACATTTATCACTTAACTAGACACACTTATAAATTCAGTGGACGCACTAACACCCATACCTATAGATGTAGATCCGCCCTCGTGTGTGTGTGTATATATATGTGGGGTGGGGGGGGGGGCAAAGATGAGACTAGAAATTTTGGGTATTATCATAAAGAAATTATTGCATATATACCGTGAAGAACATAACCAATCTTGTCGGCATCGGCATAATGGGGAATAGCAAAGCCATGAGGCTTGAGAACAAGCTTGGAGGCTCCAACCTTAGACTGATCAAGAGCTGGGTACTTGGAATTTGACCAGAGATAATATCCCCCACCTTCTCCCTCGAAAAGGGTAGTGTCCGCCATTTGAGGTTCCAAATTCAACTCCATGCTTTTACCCTACAGCTTAAACGGCCTTGCTTCAACCAACACTAGCTACAACAATGGAAGTTACACTCAAACGGCATCAAAATTTGAATAATACAATTTAAACAAATTATGGGTACTTGGAGGCTCCATTACTATTTATAGAGCTAGTTACGCCTCAAAATTGATAGTCTCGGTTAACAAGTCAAACTTTTGGATGTCGGTTATTTGCAAGAACATTCTTGAAGTTACACTCAAACGGCATTATATCCGATATAACCCTTTCAAATGTTACTCTCGTATTACGTTAAATCATTAATTAATTAAAAATCCAATTTTGAAAAAAAATAAATAAATAAAGTCTTCGGGAAATATTATTGTCAGAATATTATATGAATAAAAAAAATGTTTGGGAGTGGGGAGTTGTTAAAATTAAATTTAAAATGATTAACTTTTTTTTTTGACCCGACGGGTGGGTGGGTGGTGGTGGTGAGGGGGGGGGGAGAAATGTAAAAAATAATTTTAATATAAATATTTTTTACGAGGGAATGAGGTAGGAAGTTGTTGATGTGGGGTGGGTAACATGGAGAGTGTATGGAAAGTTATGTGTTTTTGTGAGGGTGTTACTATTTTTCGAAAAATATTTTAATTAAGAAAAATTCGTAAGTCGATTTACTTAGAAAAATGGGAAAAATATTTTTCAAAAAACATTTTCTCGAAAAACATTTTTCGTAAAAAGTTTGTAATGATTGCGATTAGACATGTTCAAATAGAATCGGGAACCGACGGAACCGGCGGGTAGAACCGGAACCGGGAACCGAATGTAACCGGGAACCGGATTGAAAAGGTTCGAATACGAATCCACCATATTGGAAACCGAGGAACCGGCGGAACCGGGAATTGGCTGTTCCGAAACTGGGAACCGGAACCGAGAACCGGCGATTGATCAAGGTAAGTTAAATGCAATATTTATCATTTATTTAGTATTTGTACTTGTAGTATTGTTTTATTTAAAGAGTCGGTCTCTGGAGAAACGCGTTTCTCCATAACATATGGAGAAACGCGTTTCTCCATAACTTATGGAGAAACGTGTTCTGGATATCCAGAAGCTTTGGGATGGATATCCAGAAAAACAAAATTTGGGGCCAAGGCCAAATTCTAAATTTCTGGATATCACTTTCATAAGGTTCTGGATATTCAGAACATTGAATATTGATATCGAGAAGCCTTGGGACGGATATCCAGAAAAAAAAGATTTGAAGCCAAATCCAAGGCCAGGACCAAATTTATGATTATGGATATCACTTTCATAAGGTTCTGGATATCCAGAACATTGAATATTGATATCCAGAAGCTTTGGAACGGATATCCAGAAAAAAAAAATTGGGGCAAAGGCCAAGGCCAAGACCAAATTTATGATTCTGGATATCACTTTCATAAGGTTCTGGATATCCAGAACATTGAATATTGATATCTAGAAGTCTTGGAACGGATATCCAGAAAAAATGATTTGGGGCAAAGGCCAAGGCCAAGGCCAAATTTCTGATTCTGGATATCACTTTCATAAGGTTCTGAATATCCAGAACATTGAATATTGATATCCAGAAGCTTTGGAACGGATATCCAGAAAAAAAAAAAGGATTTGGGGCAAAGGCCAAGGCCAAGGCCAAATTTCTGATTCTAGATATCACTTTCATAAGGTTCTGGATATTCAGAAGCCTTGGGACGGATATCCAGAAAAAAGAGTCGTGCCATACTTATGGAGAAACGTGTTCTGGCCTGCATTGTCGCGCGACAAGTCGGGCCATGTTTCTCCATAAATTATGGAGAAACGCGTTTATCCCCAGATTTTACCTTATTTAAATTAGACTAGAATTTAGATAAATGTTATTCTATCTTTAATAATATACTAACCAAATTTTGTCCACTTCTCATTCTTTCCAAAAACATACTCCCCAAGTGAAAAAAAAAAAACAGATTAGTTAGCGTCTTTACTGTCTTAAGAGGTTTGGATTTAAAAAATAATAATAAAAAAAGTTAGATGGTGATGGAACCGTTGGAACCGAAACCGTCGGATAGAACCGAAAATCAGAAATCGGATTAATATGGTTCGAATATGGTTCCGACTATTTGGGAATCGGAAACCGACGATTTCAAAACCGAAAATCGAAACCGAAACCGTTTGGACATGTCTAATTGCGATTATATGAGTTTCACTTGAGGGAAACTCAACGGCTAACTGTGCACATGGTTGCAATCAAAAGTTTTTCAAATAAAATAATGAATACTCATTTTTTATATGCTTTTAGAAAGTTAACAGAATTTTCTATTATGTCTACCGTGAAAGTTAACAGAATTTTCCAGTAAGTGTACCGCGTTAAGCTTTTAAAAACTTATGTTTTTAGGGTAAGATGAGGAACGCTAGATATATGCTTTAGCACATTCCCACATAAAACATCGGGTAGATCAAGAAGAGTATTTAATAAACGAGACTTTGACCCATTAATTCCCAAGCCAAATAAAAATTACATTTAAGGATTAACATTATCAAAACAGTCAAAAAGTTTCCAATTTTTCTGGATCAAATTGCCCCTTATACCCCTCACTCTCTCGCGTGTGATGCGTGACACGATTGTCTTACCTGCTTTCTTTCTCTCTCCTTTTCTCTCTCTTCCTTTTTTTTTCCTCTTAAATTTTTAAAATGCAATATCTCAAAATTTACAAGTCGAAAAAATTATCTGAAATAACTGTTTTAATATCATCGCCAACAACTGTAAAATAGATCTCACATCACAACCAACAACTGTAAAATAGATCTCACAGTTGTTGTTCTATAAAAGAATTACATAAAAATAGAGAAATCTATCACACATTTATGCACATTAACTGAGAAAGTGACCTCAACAATTATAATTGAGAAATTGACATCACAGTTATGCACAAATAATTATCAACAACTAATAAATAACGGGTAAATCAAACATACTAAGTAGTGTGAAATTGACCTCACATTTCTCATTTTAGAAAGGTCAAAAACCAAACTATTTCACATTCATAAATAAATGTGAAACTGACCTCACGGTTTTAGAAGTGTGAAAAACATTTCACAATTATTCACATCACAACCAACAACTGTGAAATAGACCTCACTGTTGTTCTATAAAAGAATGACATAAAAATAGAGAAATCAATCACACAATAACTGAGAAATTGACATCAACAATCATAACTGAGAAATTGACCTCACAGTTATACACAAACAATCATGAATAACAGATAAATCACAGGTAAACCACACATACTAAGTAGCAAAATAACTGAGAAATTGACCTCACAGTTCTCTGTTTAGAAAGGTCAAAAACCAAATCATTTCACATTCATAAATAAATGTGAAACTGACCTCACAGTTTAGAAGTGTGAAAAAAATTTCACAGTTATTCACATCACAACCAACAACTGTGAAATAGACCTCACTGTTGTTCTATAAAAGAATGACATAAAAACAGTGAAATCTATCACATAGTTATGCACAATAACTGAGAAATTGACCTCAACAATCATAACTGAGAAATTGACCTCACAGTTGTGCACAAACAATCATGAATAACAGATAAATCACAGGTAAACCAGACATACCAGCTAGCAAAATAACTGTGAAATTGACCTCACATTTTTCAGTTTAGAAAGGTCAAAAACCAAACAATTTCACATTCATAAATAACTGTAAAACTGACCTCACAGTTTTAGAAGTGTGAAAAATATTTCACAGTTATTCACATCACAACCAATAACTGTGAAATAGACCTCACTGTTGTTTTATAAAAGAATGACATAAAAATAGTGAAATCTATCACACAGTTTGCACAATAACTGAGAAATTGACCTCAACAATCATAACTGAGAAACTGATCTCACAATTGTGCACAAATTATCATGAATAACAGATAAATAACGGGTAAATCACATATACTAAGTGACGGGCCAAACCTCAAGCATCCCATTGACATTATAAACAAGGTCACATATACCTGTAAGTACCCAAATCCGGATCGTCAAAATCCATCAGAAAGTTAACCGAAATCCGTTAACTGGCCCGCTCCAGGTTAATCGGAACTCGTTATGCTCCCCGTTGCCAAGCCAACGAGACGTCCCGGGACTGCCCCGAGCATCCCAATGTCGAAGCGTATTTAACACACGTCATCGCACGTAAAAGTACGGCTTTCCCTGAAAAATGCACTTTTCGGCACTTTCCGGGGGCATTTCGGACATTTTCCGAACTGTTATTTTAAAAACGGACAAAACCGGGACCCGGGAACAAACTCCCACACAAATGGTGAGTCATGGGATACGTGACAAGCATGCCACCTCCCTCTAGTCACCATTCAATCAGAAATTAAGGCCAAAAGACTAAAATACCCCTGGTATACAGTCTTAGTCTGGCCGGACTCCCTTTGTAGACTTTCAGAAATTGCCAGCAAGTCCCTCAAAATTCCAAAATACCACAAAACCCCCTGGATTTCATGATATGTCCGGCCGGACTCCTACTGAAAATTCACCTATAAATAGAAGGGCTGTCAAAGCCAGAAAAAACAACAAAATTACTCTCCATTTTCACCATAGCCACGGCCCAACTGAGTTTCACCCCTTCCCGAGCTCCCGTTTCGTCTCGATTCAATTAAAACTTCCGTATTTCGATCAAATACGCCCCTCACCACTCCGAAACACCGTTCCAAACTACTTTCCGTATCCCGTATACACCCCCCGAGCCAAAGGAGTCGACCCTAGCCATAGGTATAACTCCCTCTCTAATCTCTCGTTTCATCTCGGTTTACGCGCCAGTCGCTACAACCGTTTCGAACAACGTCATTGAAATGTAGACGCCTCCGTCTAACGGGGTCCGATACGTTTTAGCCCCTCGATCCTCTTGTATTCCCGTAAGAGAAGTAATCACGGGTTAAAACGGCGTTCCGACCCCGTTCCGTTTAAATTTTTGTCATTTACCATTCCGGATCGATCGATCCGTCGACTGTCATTTACTTTTCCGTCATTTACAACTCCGAGCCGTTTTGGCTCGTCGATCGTCATTTACAACTCCGAGCCGTTTTGGCTCGTCGATCGTCATTTACAATTCCGAGTCGTTTGGCTCGTCGATCGTCATTTACGATTCCGGATCGTTTGATTCCGTCGATACCGCATTTAAATACTGTCATTTACAAAAGTCCGACCCATTTGGATCGTGATAGTATTTACTTTTCAAAGTCCGAGTCGCAACCCGATTCGTTGATTGCATATCATTTAATACGCTTTTTCCCGTAAAAATCGTTAACAATGTAATGCCCGGTTCAAAACCGGAGTTCGTCCTTCGAACTCTCTTTCAAAACGCGTGAAATGACGTTTGGCATCCGAACGCTCATCTTCAAACTTAAAAGCAAACTTTTGACATTCAAAATCATTTAATACGCTTTTTCCCGTAAAAATCGTTAACAATGACTCGTCCGGTCCAAAAACCGGAGTTCGACCTTCGAACTCCTTTTCAAACTCAAAATCGACGTTTGACATTCAAACGCTCATTTCCGTCTCAAAATCGACGTTTGCCATGCAAACGCTCATTTCAAACTCAAAATCGACGTTTGCCACGCAAACGCTCATTTCCGTCTCAAAACCGACGTTTGTCATTCAAACGCTCGCCTTTTCAAACAGGTCACCTAATCAACGTTTGACATTCAAACCAATATTAAGCTTGTCATTCAAGCCCCCATTTCAAAACACACACACACACGATTTCGAGAAAGGTAGAAAGACTCGTCATACGAGGCGTTTCGGGTGATCTCATAATACTCTTCCCGAAACATAACATGACCTCCGAACCTAACAATCTCTGGTAACAAATAGCTTTTTACTCGTTTTTGCTACCAATAAAAATGATCCACTGTTTTCAAAGCCTTTTCCTAAGTTTTTGCTACCAATAAAAACGACACCATTTTCACTAAAGCCGTTTCTCAACGTTTGGGCTCAAAATACAAAAACCGCGTGGCGACTCCTCATTCCTTCCCAAGAAGCGAGGTCTCAAACACCAACCCTCCGCGAAAGACAACCGCTTCGCTCGCGCGAACCCGGGTAATTTCAGTTGGTGACCCCGCTGGGGACTTGGATACTTTTTTCAAAACTGCCGATGTTTTCTAAAAAGCCTTTCGTGGGTCAACCTTTCGTTTACCCTTCCTCATTTTCGTGTGCGTGTGTTACTTTAAACCTCCAACGGTTTTTTAAAGGCATTACATTGTTGTCCTTTCAAAATCATACCATGGTTGTGCATCCCCATTCATGATTGATTTCCATGCTATCTTTTGAACTGCGCATCAAAATTCTTTAAGACACATTCTGAAAAAAAAAATCTCTGTTTTACTCAGAAAAAGAATTTTAGTGACCGCACACTACTCGCACTTGCTGCCTCGGTACACCGCACTTCACCGTGCACTTGCTGCCTCGGTACACTGCACACTACGACCCGTAACCCGGGATGGCCTTATCGGTTGCACCTCGGTTGGTGCGCGGACACCTTTCGAGGGCGCATGGGGTCGTCCCAAACAGCCCATCCTAGCCCGTGTAAGCCATGCACTCTTTGTGTCACACTTTGTCCAAGACCCCGGTTGGTTTTTGGCTTAGCTCGTGTCATAAAGCCTAAGTGTATGTTTTTTACGCCGGGTTCCACCACGAGTCAAGCTCGAGAGGTTGAGACCGAAGGTCGTTCCCGACTCGAAGTCTTGAGCTTTTAGCCTTGACTTTGACGCGGAGCTCTGCCGAAAAATATACCTGAAGGTTCAATGTGACGCCGTGTCACCAAACCTCACCGAATTCACCGTGCCAGTCACAACTTGGCCAACTTCAAAAGCTAAGGTCCCTCGCGCAAGCGAGTCAGGAGAGGTCATGCCGAAATTTTGGCACGATCCCCGCCTTAACTTAAGGACGTTGACTTCGACTGTGGCCCGTGCGTCACATACGTTGGAAGTTTGCGTGATCAGCTAGCCTTAAGTTCACTTTTTCCTTTGTTGGTGGAACTCGCTTGCCTTATAGGACCTCGCTCGGGATAGTCCGTCCCGGGAAAGATGATCTACAAATGGAAATGAGGGGCTTATAAGCGTAGTGACGAGATCCACTGATTAGAGCACTAGGATTAGTTGCTAAAAAGAAGACTTGCTTTTTTCCAACCAATTAGGACTCTAAGAAAATGCACTTTAAGTAAACATTAATCGGTAACTGCACATTGCACAAACCCGAAACCTTGATCCAAATCCCCCTTTTCCGAAGCCTAAACCCTGCCTTTCGTTCCCTGCAGCGAGCAGAAAGTGGTTCAGATTTCCGGGTCAGCGCCTTGCCAGAATCACCGTTACGGCAGTGTCAGAGAGTTCTTCGGTTCCCTCGGTTCCCTCGGCGAATTTCCGACATGTCTAGCTCACCGAGAAATCATGACGGGGAAGGACCCCGCCACCGTAAGATATGACTTTGGAAGAATCCATCCGGGCTTGTGAGGTTCACAAGAGGCGAGAAAAAGAAGATCGGCGAGAATTTCGTGGTACGGCTTACGAATGAGCGAGGTATAGCGGCTATCCCCCGGACGAGACGGTACTTTTGTCTGGTCGAGGATGACGATTCCCCGAAACCGGCTCCTCAAACCTTCAACCGGGTTCCTCCCCGCAAACTTACGGGATTCCTTCGAACCAAGGAAGCAGTAGGCCTAGGCTTCACGTTTCCACCTCTCGGGGCAACCTTTGCCATATTTGGCCGGGCCGGTGCTACTCACGTCACTCAATACCACCGGCGCACCGGCTGGACCATCTCGAACGAGATGCCAATATCCTTCAATACCCTCTTGGGTTCATCCCATTGCCTATACACGAATCCCCAAAACACCGAGGACAAACCCGTCTGATTCAGAAAAGGCCCCCATATATCCACATATATCAAGCATTCCACCTCCAATCACTACCGCTCACATGGTAGCACCGGCGTCGAGCCTCACAGTCCACAGCTGGACCCAACCTTAGCCTGGATGGTCGAACGGATAGAAAGACCTGAAAGCCACCATGAGCGGCTCAAAGCGAAACGCTCAAATCCACGAGATCCGGGAATGGTCACGCCTCTCCTGCCAAGTTCGAATGCCGGAGATGGACCGATTCGATGGAATCGAATGTCCTCAAACGCATGTCGACACCTACATTCTCGGTATGAGAGCGAAAGGAGCAACCCTCCGGCAAATGGTGACCACTTCCGGCATACGCTCAGAGTTCGGCGTTACGATGGTTTCTAAGGGTCGAAGCTGCGGATCGCCACACTTTGGGATCGGATCGGTAACATCTTCTGGGCAGGTACCGATCCAACTTAGAGTGGGAAACGAGTCGCGAGGACTTAATCACCCATTTGAGCGAGAAAGTGGATGAAAGCGTCGGAGAATTCTACAAGAGGTGGAGTTGGAAACTCTCCGAGATCATGGAGCCACTCTCGAGGATGAACAGATGCGGATCTTCAAGTCACCTTAAGACCGTCCATCATAACTCTCATTAGTCATCATTTCTTCCCGGATATCCGGGCCATGGTCAATGCCGGCTCACGGTTCGAGAAGGATCTCAAGGAAAAGTTAGCTCTTTGCCACGGCCATACGAGATCCGCTCATTTGTTGCATTCAATCTCGCTTAGGCCCCGGCCAAAGAAGGAAAGATACGTCTGTCAACTACATCCATCGGGGACAACGGTCGGGCAACGAAACCCAATCCGCAAAGCAACAACTCCACTTCAAAGCAGTCTGCCGTGCACTTCGACAAGTTGGATATGCCACTAAGCAAGATGCTGGAGGGGTTAATCAAGGAAGGTCTCCTTAAACCCGTTGCAAATTACAAACCCAAGAATCCCGTAGTCAACGCTGACAAGAGCAAGTACTGCGCCTTGCATCAGTATCATGGCCATATCACCGACAACTGCGTGGGGTTACGATGCGAAATCCAAAACTTAATAGAGGAAGGAAAGTTGGAGCGCCCCCGTGGGCCCAATAAAGTTGGAAACCCTTTTCCGAACAACAACAGTGTGAATTCCATTGAGGGGTGCCCAAGAAGATTTCCGCAGAGCCAGTCCCTCCGCCTCTTCCAGCCGGGTCCTCATCAAATATCCACATCAGCTACGATGTTTGTGACTGCTCCGCATGCCTGGAGTACGAGTCCCAAGACACGGTCCGGAGCAATCCTCCGAGAAAACAGAAGAAGAAGTCCTCTCAACAAATGCTGAGAGAAAGATATGACTCGGAGAGCCATTCGGGAGGTTCGATTACTACGTACTCTACTCCAACCAGTCCTCCCTGCCTCCAGGCCATGCAGCTTTAGAGCAGACAGGGGTGGGAAAGCCGAGAAGTCCTGCTGACACCAGAGTTCAGACCTTGGGACACCGGAATGCCTCAGATCTTGGTAATCTTACTGCCAGTCAGAAGCCTTACCCCCCGCGGGATCAGCTAAGGTTCAATTTGTCCAGTTTCCGAGCCCGAACCGGCAAAGGAAGATCAAAGTCAGCTTGGCACTCGCACTCGATCAACGTGCTAATCAAGGGCAGCAACCGCTACAAACGGCCTCAACACAATCCCGAGGCTCCAGCAAAGGCTTTACCTCGCAAGAGGAAGACAGGAAACGGATGGCTTGATGACTCTCCTTCTCCGGATAGAGACCGGATCTACGATTCCCGGCGTATGGCGGTATGATCACGTTACGTGACGAAGACCTACTGAGAGATGCCTCGGGGCACAACGAAGCTCTGTACATCACTCTCAAGCTCAACACCATAACACTCCCGGAGTATTGGTAGATAACGGGTCAGCCGTTAACGTCCTCCCCTCTCGGCATGATGCGAGCCCTGCGCATCAACGAAAGCCATCGATTCCGTCTACCCGGACTATCAAGGCCTACGACGGCACGTCTCGTCCCATCACTGCGGACGGTGACTCTGGAACTACGGTTCGAAACCCAAATGGTGCCGCCAAAATTCCACGTGATGGACATTCCATCCGAATTCACGGCTCTGTTAGGATGCCCTTGGTGCATCACATGAAAGCCATAGCTTCCACTCTCCATCGGTGTGTTAAGTTCATTAACCGGCGGGGAGATCTTGAAGTCATCGGAGGACGGTTTCCTCATAGGAAATGAAGCGAGACGGTAGCCAAGCGTGCCGCGATCGGGCACGGGGCTACACTCCTTCAAATCGACCGAGGGGACTATCGGGGCAAATCTCATGAGAATCCCTCGAGTCAGGAGATGCTAACTACGTCAACGTACTCGAGCGGGCGAGACCACAGACGGTCCGATACATCAAGTTCAAGCTGCCGTTTCCAACATTTGGAGCGGGTGGAAAGAAACAGCGAGCATCGCCATGATGCGGGCACATAAACCCTGTCTCCAATCGGAGATTCGTCGGCATTCTTCAAGCCAACTCTACGGCCCCGCAGTGAAGAGATCTTCGTGATAAAGGTCAATAAGCACCGTCATACTCGTCTTGAATGCATGGACGTCGTATGGGATGTCCTCCACGAGGAACTAACCGCTGCACCTCTCTTCTCCAATGAAGGGCATGATGTTTTTCTAGCAGCTCCAGCAACGCACCCGGACGCAATACGTCCCTACGTTTGGGTTGAGCCGTCAGATGACGACGAATCAGGACTCTCGGAGTCGAGGACGCGCGGGCCAGCGGGCGGACCTCTGCATTCACATGCTCGGTTTCGAGGACGGCACCCGTTCCGATCGGGTCACCTACGACCAAGGCTCCAACACCATGGAAATTGTCAAGCTCAACGTCCGGTCTGGGCGGCTATCAGACAATTGGAAGCAAGCGGTTGACACGACAAAGAATCCCTGCGATCAAGTGGCGACGACGACTTCGTCAACATCATCTATTCCGGATATCACGATGATACCAAGGATCCGGTCCTTATCGTCGGATCTACGCAACGCCAAAGATTACCCTCGGCATTGCTGCTCATGGTAAGCGAGGCCTGGCTAGCAAGCTCGAGAGCTCATCATCACTTTCGAGTACCGGCCCGGTGGCAGCCGGCCCGTGCCATCGGTCAAGCTTAAAGCCACAAGCGCCGTCAAGGCCAAGGGCAACGGCGAAGGAGACCAAGCTCCTCACCTATCACGAATCGAGATCAACCTCGGGAACGCTTCGGCGGCCACCCGAAAACATACGTAAAGGTCTTCCCATGAGAGAGTCGGCTTAGAAGCGTGGGAAATGACCACCTCGGCATCAACATGCTCCGGTTCGGTCTGCTCCCGGTCGTCACGGTCACGGATTCGGACATCCCGCCACGGTTTGCTAGCTACGATAGACTTGGCGATCGAGCGAGATCACGAGGCTGTCAACATCGCGGAATTCAACACTCCGTGTGTTCAATCAAGCGAGATATGGGCAAACTTCTTGTGTTAGAGATCAAGGAAGGCCGCATGGAATGTCCCGATCCGACTTCCTTCGTCAACATCATCCAAGTGTTTCCGCCATTCGGAGATTTGGATGTGATCACGATTACGGACACTAGCCGGACGGTGCGTACCTACGGAGGCTGTTTAGCCCTCGCAAGGAAAGCCCTCATGGAACTAGCCGCTCAAGAGAACCGTCTGCGGGACGAAAACCAAGCTCGGAAGACCGACGGGGACCAAGCCCTTAAAGTGTCACAAGCGGCTTCGGACGAGAAAGCTAGAGGCCACTCTAGACCGGTTCGACCTCGGGGTTTTGCTCACGGCAACTTCATCGACTACCGTCTGTTCTCATCCAACCCCCTACGCCGGGCGAGGGTGGTCGGGTCCCGATGACCTAGGAGATGGAATGGCACGGCGAGAACAAATCTCGGCGCTTACCTCCCGAGGAAAGCAAGTTCTCCATGAAAGCGACGACGAAGACGATGAAACCATTCTCTTCCAAGCCGGGCATGAGGTCAACAAAACCGGAATCCCGAGGGTCTGGGAGGATGGGGACGGATCATTTCCGCACTCAAACTTAAAGGCCAACTTAGGGAGGAAGGTCTATTTAAAAACAAGAGGAAGATGGAAATTCGTCTCGAGCAACTACTCGGGGAAATTCCACGAGGCTACGGCATTCGTTTACGAAACGATCAAGCTGGGACGGCAACCGGTCACATGGGCGAGATGTTCGGGAAGCCGTGTACTCACCTTAGACATACCCGCCACTCAGATAAAATAGAAGGAAAAACTCTCCCCGATGGAGGCTTACCTAGACTGCCGCACGCAGTTCAAAGAAGCATTGGCCATTCTCACATGGGCAGAAACGCGAGGCGCTAACTCTCGGCGCGAGCTCATTGCAAGAAAGTTGATACAGGGCCAAGAGCGGAGGAAAATTAGCAAACCATGAATATCGCCAGACCCAACTCCAGAATGCCCTGAACATGCTCAGCAAGAAGGAAAGGAACGCGATATACCGTGAAGAGATCAAGGAAACTGTTCGCTTGAGCCAAGAACTCTCCAACCTCCCTCGGAGGGTCAGCAACGCATAGTTCAGTTCAGGCAACCACTGTTGCGCACTGACGTTCGAACAGCTGCGGCAAACCGTAAACTACCTCCCCGCGGAGGCACCCAAGCCAGTATCCTGGGACAGAATCCGTCAAGCTGCCGAAGCTCCCGGGAATACATCTACAATCAATGAGTTGAGGGAAGACATATGGCCCTATGCTACGAGGAATCCTCCTCTAACTATGGCTCAACTTAGAGCGGCCTGTTCAGAAGGAACCAAACCTGATGTCAGCATTCTAACCCGATCGGGTCAAATCCATGCATTACCACCTAAGGCCACTAAAAAGCTGCGGAGCCGGAGCGCAACCCGGCGCCGAAGACACAAGTTCCGTGAAAGAGGACCCGATCCTCGCTCGGCTCAAGCGAGACCCGGGCGAACATTTCCCTTTGGTCCCTGCTCACATCCTCTTATCCTCACAAGCTCAAGCTAGAGGAAAGCTGGCCCGTACCATGGTCCCAGTGGATGCAACCCCGAGATGAAGTCATTCGGATGATTGGCAACATCCACTATGGCAACATTATCACCTTCCGAGATTTGGACCTTCCAAAATTTGGGGCTGATCACAAATGAGCCGCTCTACATCACAGTCCAGGTGGACGAGCGTCGCCTTCCTTGTGCCTCGGTAGACGGAGGTTCCGGAATGAATGTCTTGCCCGCCAAGATGATGGACACCTTGACATCAAGCCCGCGAGATCTGAAGCCTTCGGTCCACCTTTGTCGAGGCCTATGACTCTACTTCCCGTCTTGTTCTCGGGGTTGCTACTCTTAATATTTGGTTCGGCAAGCGGATGATCCCCACCGAATTCCAAGTGTTGGACATTCCAATCACTTTCCACGGCCATCTGGGGCGTCCTGGCTGCATCAAATCAATGGCGTGGCATCCACCCTTCATCGGTGCCTCAAGTTCATGCAAGGCAACGAGCTAACCACGATCTACGGCGACGGCGTCACCACAGGGGACCGGCACCAACGACATTCCGGTGTTAGAAATCCAAGCATAGTGACGACATGGCATTAGCTTGGATTCACTCTAGGAGACCTCCAAGATCCAAATATGCAACGTGGACCTTCCCTTTGTCTCACGACAAGATCCCTCTGCCATGAAGATGATGAAACTCATGAACTTCATCCCGGGGCGGGGGCTCGGCAAGGTTACAAGGCCAACACCAAGTCATCGAAGTCAAGAACCACACCACGGTCCGGGGGCTTGGCTATGTGCCAACACCGGCTGACATCAAGGAAAGCAAAAGGCTCGCCCGCAAGGCGACGGCCGCAAAGGGAACCTCAGGCACACCCAACCTCCGACCTTACGGTTTCAACCTCGCTCATTACTTCACCAAGGGAACCAACGAGCGGGCGAGGGGACCGACGGGGAACCAACGGCGAAGCTGAGGGACCGGCGGAGGCAAGCAGCGGAAGCGGGGACCGACGGTGGGCTGATGAAGATGAGAAAGAAGCATGGATAGTCGGCAGAGACTACGAAAGGATGGAACGGCTAGCACGGGACCTCAAGCGTTTGAGAGGACTCAAGGCTAATCCGATAAGGAGCGTTCCTCGACATCGCGGCTACACTGGACAGCGGCCACCACGGTCCGGCACGAGTACACATTCAAGGAATCCCGAGACTTGGAGGAGCAACTCAAGGTACTCTCCATGGAAAGCAGTTGTTCGGATCGGCCGCAGAGGCCACATTCGAGACGGTAGCTCCAAAGCGAAGGAACCCGAATTCATAGAAGATGCTCTCGGTGGACCGGCTCTACGAGTCTTTTTGAAGAAGTCATGGAGGTGCCAAACCTGATTGACACAGGCTCGGCAGCATGATCGCCATGATTGGGACAGCGAAGCCAAGCCTCTCGATCCCGCACCCTCATCAAGCATCCAGCAATGCCGAAGAATTGGGTAACTTTCACCGGACCAAGGGCAAGCCGGGCGGACTGGAAGACAAGGCTGGGCCCGCACCCACATCTCCCTAAACCCGGTCTCAAACCCTGCGAGTCGAGTCCTTGTCGAGTCCGAGTCCTACGAGTCATCCAATGGCCTTACGCCGGAGGACTATGATAATGTAGCCAACCATGTATTTCCGTTCTTGTTTAATGAAAAGTCGACCTTTCGGAGTATCCTCTCATTGCCACTTTAACAAGCGATAAGTTAACAAACAACTTAAAAGACGTTAATAACTCAATTGATAAAGAAGCGGACACATTAAACGAACAATACATTAGAGAAGTTCTCAGCGTGTAGTTGACCAAGAGGACAATCGGGCCCCAGCTGCCGAAGAGGTTATGACCAAAGTGAACACAGGGTCGGTGCAAGAGCCTAAAGAGACACAAGTGGGCGGTTTCTTCGCGATGCGAGAAAAAGAAGCCACGATAAACCTCCTCAGGAGTATGTTGACGTGTTCGCTGGTCATACCGGGACATGCCGGGACTCGATCCCTCGATCGTGGAACACGAGAATTCCCTGGATCCGAATCCAAGCACATCAAACGAAGGCTGCGCAAGATCAAGCGAGTGGTCCTTGCAAGTTAAAGAAGAAATTGAGAAAATGCTCGAGTTGGTTTCATCGAGTGATTGAGTACCCGACTTGGCTCTCCAACATCGTGACGGTCACTAAGGCCGATGGAAAGGTCGGATCTTTGTGTGGATTTTCGGGATCTCAACAAGGCCAACCCTAAAGATGATTTCCCATTTGCCTAACATCGACATGCTAGTCGACACCACGGCAAATTTGAAGTAAAGTCCTTCGTGGATGGGTTCGATTTGGATCTGACCGAGATCAAGATGTCAGGAGGATCAAGCTAAAGCGCCTTCACCACTCCGTGGGGGACATCTTGCTACACGGTCATGCCGTTCGGTCGAAGAACAGCTGGGGCTACTTACCGGCGGGCTGCATGACCCTCTTCCATGACATGATTCACAAGGAAATCGAAGTATATGTCGACGACATGATCATCCACTCCAGAGGATCGGACATACGGCACATGATAGATCGAGAAAGTTCTTCAACAGACTCGAGAAAACACTCCATGAGATTGAACCTGCGAAGTGCACCTTCGGCGTCAGCGCGGCAAGGTGCTTGGGGTACATGGTTACGAAAGAGGTATCGAAGCCGATCCCAAGAAAATCAAGGCCATCATCGACATGAAGCCGCCTCGGACTACGACGAAGTGAAAAGTTTCATGGGAAGACTTCGGTACATCGGTCGCTTCATCAACCGGTTGACATCTCTCTGCGAGCCCATGTTCAAGCGATGAAGAAGAATGCCGACATCAAATGGGACTCAGAGTGCCAAACAACTTTTGAGAAAATCAAGACCTACTTGGTGAATCCCCCGATTACTGTGCCCGCCACATGAAGACAAGCCACTACTCCTATATCGCTTGATGAGACACGTCAATCGGAGCAATGCTGGCACAAGAAGCGAGAAAGATTCCAAAGTTGAGCATGCAATCTACTTCGTAAGCCGGAAGCTTCAAGGAAGTGAACTCGGCTACTCGGCATTAGAGAAAACTTGTACCGCCTTGGTATGGGTAGTCGGGAAAGCTGAAACACTACATGCGGTCACATTCGGTGCTCCTGGTCTCCAAAATGGACCCCGTCAGATATCTCTTTGACAAGCCATCCTGTTAATGCGACTAGCCAAGTGGTCATTCTTCTGGTGAGTTCGACATCAAGTACATGAGTCGGGAAAATCAACAAAGGGCGAGTAATGGCGAGATCGGTGGCCGACTTCCCAAGCGGTGAGCCTAAGGGTCACGATCCGCAATTTCCGGACGACGAAATCTTTTCACTCGGCAGCCTTGAAACCGCGGCAACTCTTCTTCGATGGGGCAGCCAACAAGAAGGGGAATGGTATTGGAATGCTCCTTGTCGATCCCAGGGACGAGCATACTCCCATAGCCATCAAGTTGAATTTTGAAACAACCAACAATGCGGCGAGAATATGAAGCTTTGTGCGGCCGGTGCAGGAAGCGCCCTCTAGCGCAACATCTCGGAAGCTGGATGTATACGGAGACTCGGCATTGATCATCAATCAAGTGTCCAACAAATGGAAGACGGTAGATTACGGCCTCCCGGAAGTACCACGCGTACATGGAGGAGCTCATTGCTCGGTTCAAGGACATCTCTTTTCATTATTTGCCAAGAGACGAGGGAACCGCTTCGCGAGATGCCACAGCAACCCTCGCCTCTCTTGTCGAAATTCCCGATGGAAAGCGGTAAAACCCCTCGAGAATAGGCGGACGGGAAACACCCGCCTATTCTTTGTGAGATCGAAATAAAAAAAAGAAACGATCGACGAACCACAGGTACAATCAAATTTACAGTACCTCCAAAACGGAGAAGCTTCCTTCACAAATGAAGATGGAAAATACAAAGAAGGGATCAAAGCCAAAAACATGATGGCATTAAAATGCTGGCATCCCATTTCGTCATTACAGGGGGTATGTTGTACAAGAAGCGCCACGAGGGCCACTCCTTCGGTGTGTAAACAAAGAAAAAGCCGGCGGGCGATGAGCGAAGTTCACAACGGAACTGCTTGGTCCGCACATGAATGCCCGAGCATTGACAAATATCATCCTCCGTATGGGATACTCTTGGATATCAATGGAAGCAGGCGCATCCGGTTCGTCAGAAGGCTGCGACAAATATCAATGGTTCTCCAACCTCAATCATATCCCTCCTCATGAACTCTATTGCATGACTACGCCATGTCCTTTCGCCACATGGGGAATCGATGTCATCGGCAAGATCACTCCACCGAGGAGCAATGGTTAAGAGTTCATTTTAGTCGCGATCGACTACTTCACGAAATGGGTAGAAGCCGGATCGTCTGAGTCTTGAATTCTAAGAAGGTGGCCGAGTTCATCCGAGAGAACATCATGTCCGATACGGAGTGCCAACGAGATCATATCAGAAAATGGGACTCCTTCGAAGGAGATTGTGACCAACCCGACGGTCAGTCGCTTGCGTCACAAATATTCTCCTTACGGACCATGAAACCAATGGTGCAGTAGAGGCGGCCAACAAGACTCTCGCCATGATAATTAGGAAGATGACCACCGGAGGTCGGGAGGCTGGACCCGAAAAGCTACATTTAGCCCTGCAGGGATGCAGAGACATCGGTCAGGCGCCACAGGGGAGACTCCATTTGCACTTACCTACGGAATGGAAGCAATGTTGCCCGTGGAATTGGAAATTCCATCCCTCTGAGTCCTCTTGGAAAGCGGGATCAATAAAGTCGAATGGCTACAGAGCCGTCACGACGAACTTGCTCTACTCGAAGAGCGCAGATTGAAAGCCATGGAGCATACTCGAGCCTACCAGAGCAGAATGGCCCGATGTAAGTACCCGAATCCGAATCGTCCAAATCCGTCAGAAAGTTAACCAAAATCCGTTAACTGGCCCGCTCCAGGTTAACCGGAACTCGTTAAACTCCCGTTCTTTGTGCCAACGAGGCGTCCGGGGCGCCCGTGCATCCCGACGTCGAACCGTACTTAACACGTGTCATCTCACGTAAAAGTATGGCTTTCCACTGAAAAACGCATTTTCCGGCACTTTAGGGCGTTTCGGACATTTTCCGGATTTGTTATTTTAAAAAACGGACAAAGCGGGACCGGGGAACGAATTCCCGTAAAAATTTGGTGACTCGAGAGGGCACGTGGCGGCCATGCCACCTCCCTCTAGTCACCCTTCAATCACAAATCAAGGGAAAAGACCAAAATACCCTTGATTTGCAAGCCAAGTCGTAGGACTCCTGTGCACATTTTGAAATTGCCCGGCCAAGTCCTTCAAATTCTCAAAATACCACAAAACCCCCTGGATTCGGTCAAAGTCCGTCAGGACTCCTACGCATTTTCACCCTATAAATAGAAATGGTTTGTCAAAGCGAAAAGAGACCAAATTTACCCCAAAAAATCACCACCCTCTCGGCCCAGCTGGTTTTCCACCCCTTAGGAGCTTCCGTTTCGTCTCGATTCGCGTGAAACCTTCGTATTTCGATCAAATACGCACCTTACTACTTGAAACAACCTTTCGAATCACTTTCCGTGTCCCGTACACACCTCCCGAGCCAAAGGAGTCGACCCTAGCCATAGGTATAACTCCCTCTCTCTAAATCTCTCGTTCCGTCTCGGTTTACGCGCCAGTCGCTACAACCGTTTCGAACGTCGTTATCGAAATGTAGACGCCTCCGTCTAACGGGGTCCGATACGTTTTAGCCCCTCGATCCTCTTCTCTTTCCGTAAGAGAAGTAATCACGGGTTAAAACGGCGTTCCGACCCCGTTCCGTTTACTTTTATTGTCATTTACCAATTCCGGATCGATCGATCCGTTGATCGTCATTTTAATTTCTGTCATTTACAAATCCGAGCCGTTTGGCCTCGTTGATCGTCATTTACAAATCCGAGCCGATTGGCCTCGTTGATCGTCATTTACGAATCCGGATCGTTTGATTCCGTTGATACCGCACTTTAAATACTGTCATTTACAAGTCCGACCCGTTTGGATCGTGATAGTATTTACTTTTCAAAGTCAGTCGCAACCCGATTCGTTGATCGCATATCATTTAATACGCATTTTTCCCGTAAAAATCGTTAACAATGTAATGCCGGTTCAAAACCGGAGTTCGTCCGTCGAACTCTCTTTCAAAACGCGCGAAATGACGTTTGGCCTCCAAACGCTCATCTTCAAACTAAAAGCCGCCATTTGACACTTAAAATCATTTAATACGCATTTTTCCCGTAAAAATCGTTAACAATGACATTCCCGGTTCAAAAACCGGAGTTCGACCTTCGAACTCCTTTTCAAACTCAAAATCGACGTTTGCCACGCAAACGCTCATTTCAAACTCAAAATCGACGTTTGCCACGCAAACGCTCATTTCAAACTCAAAATCGACGTTTGCCACGCAAACGCTCATTTCAAACTCAAAACCGACGTTTGTCATTCAAACGCTCGTCTTTTCAAACAAAGTCACCTAATCAACGTTTGACATTCAAACCAAGATTAAGCTTGTCA
Source organism: Adenophora triphylla var. japonica (assembly GCA_022495995.1). Taxonomy (NCBI): domain Eukaryota; kingdom Viridiplantae; phylum Streptophyta; class Magnoliopsida; order Asterales; family Campanulaceae; genus Adenophora; species Adenophora triphylla. The sequence continues at coordinate 22,484 of JAFEMH010006122.1, read as the reverse complement.
TTCAAGCCCCCATTTCAAAAGACACACACATACACACACACGATTTCGAGAAAGGTAGAAAGACTCGTCATGCGAGGCGTTTCGGGCGATCTCGTAATACTCTACCGAAACGTAACTTGACCTCGAACCTAACAATCTACGGTACTAAAAGCTTTTTACTCGTTTTTTCTGCCAATAAAAATGATCCCCCTTTTCAAAGCCTTTTCCTAAGTTTTTGCTACCAATAAAAACGACACCATTTTCAATAGCCGTTTCTCAACGTTTGGGCTCAAAATACAAAAACCGCGTGGCGACTCCTCATTTTTTTCCTTCCCATGAAGCGAGGTCTCAGACACCAACACCCCACGAAAGACAACCGCCTTTCGCTCGCGCGAAATCCGGATAATTTCAGTTGGCGACTCTGCTGGGGATTTAAGGATACTTTTTTCAAAACTGCCGTTGTTTTCTAAAAAGCCTTAGTGGGTCAAACTTTCGTTTACCCTTCCTCGTTTTCGTGTGTGTGAGTTCCTTTAAACCTCGAACGGTTTTTTTTGTTTCGAAAGGCATTACATTGTCAACTTTTCAAAATCATACCATGTTTGTGCATCCCCATTCATGTTTGATTTTCATGCTGTCTTTTGAACTGTGCATCATAAATCCTTTAAGACACATTACGAAAAAATCTCTGTTTTACTCGGAAAAAGAATTTTAGTGACCGCACACTACGCGCGCTTCTTTGCCTCGGAACACCGCACTTCACGTGCACTTGCTTTGCCTCGGTACCTTGCACACTACAACCCCTAACCGGGATGGCCTTATCGGTTGCACTCCGATTGGTGCGGACACCTTTCGGGCGCGCGGGGTCGTCCCAAACATCCCATCCTAGCCCGTGTAAGCCATGCACTCTTTGTGTCACACTTTGTCCAAGACCCCGGTTGGTTTTGGCTTAGCTCGTGTCATAAAGCCTAGTGTATGTTTTTACGCCGGGCCCGCTCGAGTCAAGCTCGAGAGTTTGAGACCAAGGTCGTTCCCGACCCGAAGTCTTGAGCTTTTCGGCCTTGACTTTGACGCGGAGCTCTGCCGAAAAATATACCCGAAGGTTCAATGTGACGCCGTGTCACCAAACCTCGCCGTATGTATCGTGCCGGCCACAACTTGGCCAACGCTAAAAGCTAAGGTCTCTCGCACAAGCGAGTCGGGAGAGGTCATGCCCAAATTTTGGCACGATCCCGCCTTAACTTAAGGACGTTGACTTCGGCGTGGCCGTACGTCACACACGTTGAAAGTTTGCGTGATCGGCTAGCCTTAAGTTCACTTTTTCCTTTGTCGGTGGAACTCGCTTGCCTTATCGAGACCTCGCTCGGGATAGTCCGTCTGAGAAAGATGATCTACAATGGAAACGAGGGGCTTATAAGCGTAGTGACGAGATCGCGATTAGAGCTCTAGGATTAGTTGCGAAAAAGAAGACCCGCTCTTTTCCAACCGATTAGGACTACGAGAAAACGCGCTTTAAGTAAACATTAATCGGTAGCGCACATTGCACAAGCCCGAAAACCTTGAGCCAAATCCCCTTTTCGAAGCCTAAACCCTTCCTTTCGTTCCACTGCGGCGAGCGAGAAAGTGGTTCAGATTTCCGGGTCGGCGCCTTGCCGGGATCACGTTACGGCGGCGTCGAGACGGTTCTTCGGTTCCCTCGGTTCCCTCGGCCAGAATTTCCGACATGTCTAGCTCAGAAATCGTGACGGGGAAGGACCCCGCCACCCGTAACAGATATGACATTGGAAGAAGCCATCGGGCTTGTGAGGTTCACGAGGCGAAGAAGATCGGCGGGAATTTCGTGGTACGGCTTACGAATGAGCGTGGTATAGCGGCTATCCCCCGGTCGAGACGGTACTTTTGTCACAGTCGAGGATGACGATTCCCGAAACCAGTTCACCAAACCTTCAATCGGGTTCCTCCCCGCCAACTTACGGGATGCCTTCCAACCAAGGAAGCGGCCGACCTAGGCTCCATGTTGCCACCTCTCGGGGCAACCACTGTCATTTGGTCGGCCCGGTGCTACTCCTATCACTCAATATCACCGGCGCACATTGGACCATCTCGAGGATGCCAATATCCCTCAATACCCTCCGGGTTCGTCCCGTTGCCTATACACGAATCCACTAAACACCGGGGACAAACCCCGATCTGGTTCGAAAAGGCTCCCGTATATTCTCATATATCAAGCCTTCCACCTCCAATCACTACCGCTCACGTGGTAGCACCCGGCGCCGAGCCTCACAGTCCACCCTTTGGACCCAACCTTAGCTGGATGGTCGAGCGGATGAAAGACACAGAAAGCCACCATGAGCGGCTCAAAGCGAGGAAACGCTCAAATCCACGAGATCAGGGAATGGTCACGCCTCTCCCTGCCAAGTTCGAGAATGGGAGATGGACCGATTCGACGGAACCGAATGTCCTCAAACGCACGTCGACACCTACGTTCTCGGCATGAGAGCAAAAGGAGCAACCCTCCGGCCAAATGGCCGACCACTTCCGGCATACGCTCAAAAGTTCGGCGTTACGATGGTTTACGAGGTCGAAGCTGCGGATCGCCACACACAGGAGCAGATTAGTAACATCTTCTGGGCAGTGCAGATCCAACTTAGAGTGGGAAACAAGTCGTGAGGACTTAATCACCCTTTGAGCGAAGCGGATGAAAGTGTTGGGGAATTCTACAAGAGGTGGAGTGGAAACTCTCAGAGATCATGGAGCCGCTCTCCAAAGACGAACAGATGCGGATCTTGAAGTCACCTTAAGACCGTCCATCGAACTCTCATCGAGTCACAATTTCTTCCCGGATCTCGGGCCATGGTCAATGCGGCTCACGGTTCGAGAAGGATCTCAAGGAAAAGTTGGCTCTTGCACGGCCATACGAGATCCGCTCGGCGGTTGCATTCAATCCCGCAGGCCCCGTGAGGGAAAGATACGTGTCATCGACTACGTCCATCGGGGACAACGGTCGGGTAACGAAACCCGAGTCCCACAAAGCAACAATTCTACTCGAAAGCGACTGCCGTACACTTCGACAAGTTGGACATGCCCTTGAGCAAGATCTTTGGAAGGGTTAATCAAGGAGGGTCTCCTTAAGCCGTTGCCAATTACAAACCCAGAATTCCGTAGCCAATGCGGACAAGAGCAAATCTGCGCCTTCCATCGGTATCACGGCCATACCGCGACAAGCTGTTTGGGGTTACGATACGAAATCCGAACTTGATAGAAGAAGGCAAGTTGGAGCGCCCCGTGGGCCCAATCTGATCGGGAAACCCTTTCCGAACAATAACGGCGTGAATTCCATTGAGTGGGTGCCCAAGAAGAGTGCCCACGAGAACCGGTTTCTCCGCCTCTTTCGGTGGATCCTCCTCTAATGTCCACATCGGCTACGATGTTTGTGGCGCTCACTTTGCACAGGTACGAGTCTGGCTGTCAGGAGCAATCCTCAGAGAAAACAAAAGAAGAAATCCTCTCAACAGGCGAGAGAAAGATACGAAGGCTGGGGACACCGGTGTAGGTACACTTGGAGAACCTTAGGGAGGTTCGACTACTACGTCTTGTACTCCGGCCAGTCCTCCTTGCCTCCGGGCCATGCGGCTTTAGAGCAAACGGGGGTGGGAAAGCCGAAAAGTCCCGGCGAAACCAGAATTCAGACCCTGGGACAGGAATACCTCGAGATCTTGGTAATCTTGCTGCCGGTCGAAGCCTAACCCCCGCGGGATCGGCCAAGATTCAATTTGTCCGGCTTAGAGCTCGGACCGGTAAAGGAAGATCAAGGTCGGCTTGGCAATCGCACTCGATCAATGTGCTAACCAAGGGCGGCAAGCCGCCACAAGCGGCCTCAACACACTCCTGAGGTTCCGGCCAAAGGCTTTACCTCGCAAGAGGAAGACGAGGAAACGGATGGGCTGGATGACTCTCCTTCTACGGATAGAGGCGAGATCTACGACTCCCGTTTGTATGGCGGTATGATCACGTTACAGTGATGAAGACCTACCGAGAGATGCCTCGGGGCACAACGAAGCTTCTGTACATCACTCTCACTCAACACCATATCACTCCCGGAGTATTGGTAGATAACGGGTCAGCCGTTAATGTTCTCCCTCTCGGCATGATGCGAGCCCTCCGTATCGATGAAAGCCTTTGATTCCGTCGGCTCGGACTATCGAGGCCTACGACGGCTCGTCTCGTCCCATCACAGGGGACGGTGACTCTGGAACTACGGTTCGAAACCCAAATGGTGCCGGCAAAATTCCACGTGATGGACATTCCATCCGAGTTCACGGCTCTTTTGGGACGCCCTTGGCTACACCACATGAAAGCCATAGCTTCCACTCTCCATCGGTGTGTTAAGTTCATTAACCGGCGGGGAGATCTCGAAGTCATCAGGGGATAGTTTCCTCATAGGAAACGAAGCCGAGACAGTGTGAGCGTGTCCGCACTCGGGCACGGGGTTACCTCCTTCGAATCAACCAAGGGACTATCGGGGCAAATCTCATCGAGAATCCCTCGAGTCCGGAGATGCTAACTATGTAAACGTACTCGAGCGGGCGAGACCACGAAGACGGTCCGATACATCAAGTTCAGCGTCGTTTCCAACATTTGGAGCGGGTGGAAGGAAACGGCGAATATCGCCATGATGCGGGCACATAAACCCCGGTCTCCAATCGGAGATTTGTCGGCATTCTCCAAACCAACTCTCACGGCCCCGCCAGTGAAGAGATCTTTGTGATAAAGGTCAACAAGCACCGTCATTCTCGGGATGAATGCATGGAAGTCGTATGGGATGTCCTCCACGAGGAACGACCCAGCTGCACCCCTCTTCTCCAACGAAGAGCATGATGTTTTCCTAATTTGCTCCGGCAAGCGCAACCGGACGCAATACGTCCCTACGTTTGGATTGAGCGATCGGATGATGATGAATCGGGACTCTCGGAGTCGAGGACGCGGCGGACCCGCGGGCGGACCTCTGCATTCACATGCTCGGCTTTGAGGACGGAACTCCTTCCGATCGGGTCACCTACGACCAAGGTTCCAATACCATGGAAATTGTCAAGCTCAACGTCCGATACAGACGGCTATCCAACAATTGGAAGATTCTTGGTTGACACGACGAAGAATCCCTACGATCAAGTGGTTGACGGCGACTTCGTCAACATCATCTATTCCGGATATCCCGATGATACCAAGGATCCGGTCCTTATCGTCGGATTACGCAATACCAAGGTCACCCTCGACGGCATTGCACTGCTCATGGTAAACGAGGCCCTGGCCAAGCGAGCTCGAGCTCATCACTACTTCCGAGTACCGGCCCGGTGGCAACCGGCCCGTGCCGTCGGTCAAGCTTATACCCTCAAGCGCCGCGAGGCCCAAGGGCAACGGCGAAGGAGACCAAGCTCCTCACCTGCTACGAGTCGAGATCAACCTCGGGAACGCTTCCGGCGGCCACCCGAAAACATCGTGAAAGTCTTCCCCGCAAGGCGAGTCGGCCTTCCCGGCATAGGAAATGACCACCTCGGCATCAACATGCTCCGGTTCGATTCTACTCCCAGTCGTCACGGCCGGTTCGAGACATCACGCGATCATTGCTAGCTCGATAGACTTGGCGATCGAGCGAGATCACGAGGCTGTCAACATTGCGGGAATTCAATACCCCGTGGGGTCAATCAAGCGAGATATGGGCAAACTTCTTGGTAATCGAGATCAAGGAAGGCCGCATGGAATGTCCCGATCCGACTTCCTTCGTCAACGTAATCCAAGTGTTTCCGCCATTCGGCGATTTGAATGTAATCACGGTTACGGACACTAGTCGGATGATGCGCACCTACGGAGGCGCTTAGCTCTCGCAAGGAAAGCCCTCATGGAACTAGCCGCTCAAGAAAGTCGTCTTTGGGACGAAGACCAAGCTCGAAAGACCTACGGGGACCAAGCCCTTAAAGTGTCACGGGCGGCTTCGGACGAAAGCTAGAGGCCACTCTAGACCGGTTCGACCTCAAGAGTTTTGCTCATGGCAACTTCCACGGACTACCGTCTGTTCTCATCCAACCCCTCTGCCGGGCAAGGGTGGTCAACGGTCCCAGATGACCTAGGAGATGGAACGACACGGCGAAAGAATCCCGGCGCTTACCTTCAGGGGAAAGCAAGTTCTCTGTGAAAGCGACGACGAAGACGATGAAACCATTCTCTTCCAAGCCGGGCATGAAGTCAACAAAACCGGACTCCCAAGGGTCTGGGAGGATGGGAACGGATCATTTCCGCACTCAAATTGAAAGGCCAACTCGGGGAGGAAGGTCTATTTAAAAACAAGAGGAGGATGGAAATTCGTCTCGAGCAACTACTCGGGGAAATTCCACAGTCTACGGCATTCGTTTACGAAACGATCAAGCGGGGCGGCAACCGGTCACATGGGCGAGATGTTCGGGAAGCCGTGTACTCACCTTGACATACCCGCCACTCGAGATAAAGCAAGGAGAAAACTCTCCCCGATGGAGGTTTACCTAGGCTGCCGCACGCGGTTCAAAGAAGCACGGCTATTCTCACATGGGAAGAAACGCGGGCGCTAACTCTCGACGCGAGCTCCATTGCAAGAAGGTTGATCTGGGCCCGGAGCGGAGGAAAACTAGCAAACCACGAGTATCGCCGGACCCGACTCGAGAATGCCCTGAGTATGCTCGGCGAAGGAAAGGAACGCGATATACCGTGAAGAGATCAAGGAGACCGTTCGCTTGAGCGAGAACTCTCCAACCTCCCAGGAGGAGTCGGCCACGATTCGATTCGAGGCAACCCTTTGTTGTGCAGCGACATTCGAACAAGCTGCGTCAGCGCGTAGGCTACCTCCATGAGAGGCATCCAAGCCGGTATCCTGGGACGAGAATCCGTCAAGCTGCCGAAGCTCAGGAATTCATCCACAATCAATGAGTTGAGGGAAGACATATGGCCCTATGCTACGAGGAATCCTCCTCTAACTATGGCTCAACTCGGAAGCGGCACATTCGAAGGGACCAAACTGATGTCGGCGTTCTAACCCGATCGGGTCAAATCCATGCATTACCACCTAAGGCCACCAAAAGCCGACGGAGCGAGTGCAATCCGGCCGGCCCGAAGACGCAAATTCCTTGAAAGAGGACCCGATCCTCACTCGGCTCAAGCGGACTCGGGCGAACATTTCCCTTTGGTCTCTGCTCACCTCCTCTTATCCTCACAAGCTCAAGCTAGAGGAAAGCTGGCCCGTACCATGGTCCCAGTGGGCCTGACCCCGAGATGAAGTCATTCGGATGATCGGCAACATCCACTATGGCAACATTATCACCTTCTGAGATTTGGACCTTCCAAAATTTGGGGCGATCACAATGAGCCGCTCTACATCACGATCCAGTGGACGAGCGTCGCCTTCCGCGTGTTGGTAGACGGAGGTTACGGAATGAATGTCTTGCCCGCCAAGATGATGGACTGCTTGACATCAAGCCCACGAGATCTTAAGCCTTGATCCACCTTTGTCGAGGCCTATGACTCTACTTCCCGTACGGTTCTCGGGGTTGCTACTCTTAACATGCGGTTCGGCAAGCGGATGATCCCCACCGAATTCCAAGTATTGGACATTCCAATCACTTTCACGGCCATCTGGGCGTCCGGCTGCATCAAATCAATGGCGTGGCATCCACCCTTCATCGGTGCCTTAAGTTCATGCAAGGCAACGAGCTAACCACGATCTACGGCGACGGCGTCACCGCAGGGGACCGGCACCAACGACATTCCGGTGTTAGAAATCAAGCATAATGACGACATGCCATTAGCTGGATTCACTCACGGAGACCTCCAAGATCCAAATATGCAACGTGGACCTTCCCATTTGTCTCACGACCAGATTCCTCCTGCCATGAGGATGATGAAACTCATGAACTTCATCCCGGGGCGGGGCTCGGCAAAAGGCTGCAAGGCCAACACCAAGTTATTGAAGTCGAGGACCACACCACGGTCCGGGGGCTTGGCTACGTGCCAACACCGGGCGACATCAAAAAAGGAAGACAAAAAGGCTCGCCCGCACCAAGGCGACGGCCCGCAAGGGGAACCTCAGACGGCACACCCAATCTCGACCTTACGGCTTTGACCTCGCTCATTACTTCACCAAGGGAACCGGCGACGAGCGAGGGACCGACAGGAACAGCGAAGCGAGGGACCGGCAAGGAGCAAGCCCGAGGCGGGGACCGAGGCGGAAGCAGCAACGGCGGCCAGCGGCGGGGACCGACGGTGGGCGAGTGAAGATGAGAAAGAAGCGGGGATAGTCGGCACGGAGACTACGGGAAGAATGGAGCAGCTAGCACGGGACCTCAAGCGTTTGAGAGGACTCAAAGCTAATCCGATAAGGAGCGTTCCTCGACATCACGGCTCTACCTGGACCCAAGCTGCCACCACAGTCCGGCATGAGTACACATTGAGGAATCCCGAGACTTGGAGGAGCAACTCAAGGTACTCTCCATGGGAAGCAGATTGTTCGGATCGGCCACCGAGGCCACATTCGAGACGATAAGTCCAAAGCGAAGGAACCAGAATTCATAGAAGACGCTCTCGGTGGACCGGCTCTACGAGTCTGTTTGAAGAAGTCATGGAGTTGCCAAACTTGATCGGCGGGGCTCAGAGCAACGGCATGATTGCCATGATTGGGACGGCGAAGCCAAGCCTCTCGATCCCGCACCCTCATCAAGCATCCGGCAATGCCCATGAAGAATTGGGTAACTTTCACCGGACCAAGGGCAAGCCGGGCGAAATGGAAGACAAAGTGGGCCCGCGCCCACATCTCCACTAAACCCGGTCTCGAAACCCACGAGTCGAGTCCTTGTCGAGTCCGAGTCCTCTAAGTCATCCAACGGCCTTACGTCGGAGGACTATAATGTTGTAGCCAATCATGTATTCCCGTTCTTGTTTAATGAAAAGTCGACCTTTCGGAGTATCCTCTCATTGCCACTTTAACAAGCGATAAGTTAACAAACAACTTAAAAAGACGTTAATAATTCAATTGATAAAGAAGCGAGACACATTAAGCGAACAATACATTAAGGAAGTTCTCGAGCGTGTAGTTGACCAAGAGGACAGCCGGGCCCAGTTTGCCGAAGAGGTTATGACCAAAGTGAACCTGGGGTCGGTCTGAGAGCCTAAAGAGACACAAGTGGGCGGTTTCTTCGCCGATGCGAGAAAAAGAAGCCACTGATAAGCCTCCTCGGGGAGTATGTTGACGTGTTCGCTGGTCATACCGGGACATGCCGGGACTTCGATCCCTCAATCGTGGAGCACAGAATTCCCCTGGATCCCGAATCGAAGCTTTGTCAAACGCGAAGGCTGCGCCAAGATCGAAGCCAGAGTGGTCCTTGCGAGTTAAAGAAGAAATTGAGAAAATGCTCCGAGTTGGTTTCATCGAGTGATTGAGTACCCGACTTGGCTCTCAACATCGTGACGGTCACCAAGGCCAACGGAAAGGTCGGATCTTTGTGTGGATTAGGGATCTCAACAAGGCCAGCCCTAAAGATGATTTCCCATTGCCTAACATCGACATCTTTGAGTCGACACCACGGCAAATTTCAAGTAAAGTCCTTCGTGGACGGGTTCGCTGGATACAACCGAGATCAAAATGTCCGAGGAGGATCAAGCCAAGCGCCTTCACCACTCCATGGGGGACATGCATTACACGGTCATGCCGTTCGGTCCCGAAGAACTTTGGGGCTACTTACCGGCGAGCTGCAACGACCCTCTTCCATGACATGATTCACAAAGAAATCGAAGTATATGTCGACGACATGATCATCCACTCCGAGGGGATCGGACATGCGGCACATGACGGATGCGAGGAAGTTCTTCAATAGACTCGAAAGCACTCCGTGAGGCTAAACCGGCAAAGTGCACCTTCGGCGTCAAGCGCGGCAAGGTGCTTGGGGTACATGGTCACCGAAAGAGGTATCGAAGCCGATCCCAAGAAAATCAAGGCCATCATCGACATGAAGCCGCCTCAAACCTAACGAAGTGAAGAGCTTCATGGGAAGACTTGATACATCGATCGCTTCATCAACCGGTTGACATCTCTCTGCGAGCCCATGTTCAAGCGATGAAAAAGAATGCGAGCATCAAATGGGACTCAGAGTGCCAAACGGCTTTTGAAAAGATCAAGACCTACTTGGTTAATCCCCCAATTCTGTGCCCGCCACATGAAGACAAGCCACTACTCCTGTATCAGCGAGTAACAGAGACACGTCAATCGGAGCAATCTTTGCGCACAAGAACAGAAAGATTCCAAGGTTGAGCATGCAATCTACTTCGTAAGCCGGAAGCTTCAAGGAAGTGAACTCGGCTACTCGGCATCGAGAGAAAACTTGTACCGCCTTGGTATGGGTAGTCGGGAAGCGAAACACTACATGCGGTCGCATTCGGTGCTCTGGTCTCCAAAGTGGACCCCGTCAGATATCTCTTTGACAAGCCATCCTGTCAATGCGGCTAGCCAAGTGGTCATTCTTCTGGTGAGTTCGACATCAAGTACATGGTCGAGAAAATCAACAAAGGGCGAGTAATGGCGGATCGGTGGCCGACTTCCCAAGCAGTGAACCTAAGGGTCACGATCCGCAATTTCCGGACGACGGAATCTTTTCACTTGACAGCGCAAACCGGCAGCAACTCTTCTTCGATGGGGCAGCCAACAAGAAGGGGAATGGCATTGGAATGCTCCTTGTCGATCCCAAGGATGAGCATACTCCATAGCCATCAAAGTGAATTTTGAAGCGACCAACAATGCGGCGAGAATACGAAGCTTGTGCGGCGGGTTTGGAAGCCGCCCTCGGCGCAACATCTCGGAGTGGATGTATATGGAGACTCGGCATTGATCATCAATCAAGTGTCCAACAAATGGAAAGACGGTAGATTCGGCCTTGAAGTACCACGCGTACATGGAAGAGCTCATTGCTCAGTTCAAGGACATCTCTTTTCACTATTTGCCAAGAGACGGGAACCGCTTCGCGAGATGCCACTGGCAACCCTCGCCTCTCTTGTTGAAATTCCCGATGGGAAAGCGGTAAAACCCCTCGAGAATAGGCGGACGGGAAACACCCGCCTATTCTTTGTGAGATCGAAAAAGAAAAAGAAACGATCGACGAACCACAGTACAATCAAATTTACCGGTACCTCAGCGGAGAAGCTTCCTTCACAAATGAAGATGGAAAATACAAAGAAGGGATCAAAGCCAAAAACATGATGGCATTAAAACTCCTGGCATCCCTTCGTCATTACGGGGTATGTTGTACAAGAAGCGCCACCAAGGGCCACTCCTTCGGTGTGTAAACAAAGAAAAAGCCGGCGAGCTAATGAGCGAAGTTCACAACGGAACTGCGGTCCGCACATGAACGCCCGAGCATTGACACGAGATCATTCTCCGTATGGGATACTATTGGATATCAATGGAAACAGGCGCATCCGGTTCGTCAGAAGGCTGCGACAAATGTCAACGGTTCTCCAACCTCAATCACATCCCACCTCATGAACTCTATTGCATGACTACGCCATGGCCTTTCGCCACATGGGGAATCGACGTCATCGGCAAGATCACTCCTCCGAGGAGCAATGGTCACGAGTTCATTTTAGTCGCGATCGACTACTTCACCAAATGGGTAGAAGCCGAGATCGTACAAGTCTTGAATTCTAGGAAAGGTGGCGAGTTCATCCGAGAGAACATCATGTGCCGATACGGAGTGCCCAGCGAGATCATCTCCGACAATGGGACTCACTTTGAAGGAGATTGTGACCAACTGCGACCGAATTCGAGTCACACGTCACAAGTCTTCTCCTTACGAGACCACAAACCAATGGTGCGGTAGAGGCGGCCAACAAAACTCTCGCCATGATAATCGAAAGATGACCACCGAGAGGTCGGGGCGCCCGAAAAGCTACATTTAGCCCTGCAGGGATACAGAACATCGATCGAGAACCGCCACGGGGAGACTCCGTTCGCGCTTACCTACGGAATGGAAGCGATGTTGCCCGTAGGAATTGGAAATTCCATCCCTCAGAGTCCTCTTGGAAAACGGGATCAATGAAGTCGAATGGCTACAGAGCCGTCACGATGAACTTGCTCTACTCGAAGAGCGCAGATTGAAATCCATGGAACATACTCGAGCCTACCAGCGCAGAATGGCACGAGCATTCGACAAGAAGGTCAAGATCCGAGACATCAGGGAAGGCGACTTGGTGCTAAAGGAAAAGCCTCCTACGCAGACCAATCCCCTCAGAAAGTGGGAGCCTACCTGGATAGGACCGTTCGTGGTACAAAGAATCTTCTCCGGAGGAGCCATGAAGCTAGCAGATTTGGACGGAAACCCTTTCGTTAACCCCGTGAACGGAAGCAAGCTCATGAGATACTTCGTTTGAGGAAGAGCACGAGTCAACTCTCCTTCCCCATACACGTCCCCCTCGGTAAATTAAAGTGCTAAAAGAGTAATACCCAGTGGATACATTCCGCTAATGATCCAGGTAAAAAGCAGTCGCACTTCTTTTGTCTTTGTTTTCTCAAATTCACCTAAAAGTGTCGAACTACGGTGACACGAGCCCCTTAGTCCAATTGTAAAAGGGGAACGTGGCGGCCATCATTGGTTCGGTCTAAAAAACAAAAAAATACAATAAGCATCAATTGCTTGTGTTTCGAAAAACTCTTTTCATTTAACCTACAAATTCATAACGGTTAAAACAATCTTTGATGAGTTCAAGCACGGTCAACTCTTGACTCGCTACACGCTAGCAAAACTACAATAAAACATTAATCAATTAATGTGTACGCAATGACAATGGGTGGATACTACGGGACGGCAAGGTCAACCTAGTTTCTGTACTAGGTCCTTCATCCTTCTTCCACTTCCCTTTTCCCCGGTGAGTGTTCTTCACCTTCGGGAAAAATTCCGGTAGGCCTTCTACAGCTCGGGGACTCTTCCCGACGCCTCAGTCGACCACTGTGGTAGTCAACATGCGACCCTTTCTCTAGCTCTGTCTCGAGTCGCCTCGCTTCGAGCCATCATAACGGTGCTTTGATTGGCCTCCCGATCAGCATTCGTCTCGTGTCGGCCGTGGCATCGCCGGTACGATTCCCGGGGTTAGCCCTTGCTTCGGTCCTCCTCAAGGTCGAGCTATCCGGGTGATCGGCACCCAACGGCTCACTCCGTCTCCACAAGATAGCCATGTCTGTGTCTCCCCTATACACTCTTCGTACCGGTTCGAATCTTGCGTCGACGAACAGTGCCCTCTCTCGGTGAAGAGAACCATGGCGGGAAAGGGCGTGTATTGCCACCAGGGTGATCGTGCAATAGCGTCGAAGGATCTTCCATCTGCAGAGATCCCACCTCAGGTAGCGGCGTAACTCGGATCGATCGGTGGCACTTTGCTCCAGCCCGTCTTGTCCCTTGAGAACCAATGATGGAATATAGAAAGGCGTGCGAGACGGCCCCGGCACTCGACGATCAACGAGACCCTCCTGAGCGGTCACTGCAAGTCTGTAACTTCCAATGGGGAACCCACCATCGCAAGTGATGCGTGCGGAGTCGGCCATCGAGCTCCGGCTCGGCCTGATCGCCCCCTATCACCAGAAGGACGTCGCGAGAAAGACCAAGCGTCACAAGACATTGGCACCTCGGGCATCATCTGCGGCCTCTCCCTCAACCACATGGTAAGCATAGCGGGACTCCCTCCCCACATGTATCGGCTACTGGGTCGCCATCAGACTATGCCGGGAACGTCTCGCCCAGAGACCGGCGGCACGATGTCTCCCCGCTCCGTAGCACTGCCTCACCGAGGTCCAGTACGCTGCTTGTGATGGCACACACCCGAGGCGTGAATGTGAACGAGTAGCAATCGCGCACTGAGAGCAAACGCGTCCCACGAAAAAGACGCTCCCCTCGGCTCAGAAAAATCTTTCGGGCGGTCCCGAAATGTCAACGTAATCGGTATCTGTATCGGCATCTCGTATGCTTCTCCGGCCGAGATACCAAACAAAGACACTAGCTTCTCAACGGTGGCCATGCCACCGGCATACGGAAGAACTAGGCTGTTCCGTCTCGGGTCCTCCAGAATGGCCGGAAATCTTCAAACGTAGGAGTGACTTCGTTGTACGAAAAGCTGTACACATTCCTCCGTACGTCCCCGGAACCGAGACGCGGCTCTCAAGATCCCAATCAAAAGCATGAGCTCCTTGAAAGCCCAAAGGATTTAATCCGTGCTGACCTTGAAAAACCCTTTGTTACGCACTCGTGTGGTTCCGTGCCCACGGCGAAAATTGTCCAAATATCGCTCTTGCATCGAGACGATAACTTGGGAAAGGGAGCCATGAAAAATGAAGGGAACCTTGGAAGTTTGAGAGAATTCAGCCGGAATGATCAAAAACTATGCGCGAGTTTCTTAAACAATTGCAAAGTGACGCAATTTAAAGAATGCGGAAATTCACTCCAAGTCGTAGGACTCCTCTGCGGTTGACTTGGTCAACTCTGCGACCATTTGCCCCTAAATTGGAAACATTTCCAAGCAACTCCTGTTCACCTTCAAGAAATCTGCGTCTTGCCCATGGTTTCATTCAACCAATATCGATTATCCCTTCCGCCCCGGGCTCGTGCAACGGTGCAAATAATTAATAATTAGTGCATACATGCTTAATTTTTGACCCGTTCAATTTTTAAGTGCATTTCTCATTTTATTTATTTTTGATTAACCTACTTCCCTATTTGCCAAAAATAACGAAGGTGATCTTAGAATAAATATGCGAAGTACGGAGTTCCGCCCCACGGGCGCCTTTTTACAAATACGGTTCAAATCAAATTTGTTCTGACAAATACATGCATTTTGTCTAAACAAAGCGGTAAAGAAGGAAAGCGGTAAAAAATAGGACTACTACGAGTCACGCTCGTCATCCGTGCACTCGGCATCTTTGCTCCGCGTACCGAGGATCCGTCGCAAACGAGGAACTCGCCAAATTCCTCAGTAGGGAATAGGCGAAGGGCCTCCTCGGAGTACGTGAACTCGAGGACTCCCCCTCTCGCGCCCGAGTGCGCGAAGAAGGAGCTCCAAATCCGGCCCGTTCCGCCGCGGCCCGGACGAACCCACAGTGTAAAGTCCTCCCCGCTTGTTGTGGGAGCGGGCGAATCCTCGGCCTAGATGGCCCCCGTCACGGACATCCACGGCTCGCTTTGGGAGCGCACGCATGAACTCCACGAGTCTCCTAGCGTAGGCGGACCACCCGTCCACCGGCCTCGTGGCGTCGTTGTACGTACGGCCCGGACACTGCGAACCGGGAAAGTCATCGAGAAGACAAGCGAAGAAGTACGGATGCAACATTTGCAGGGAGAATACTACTATCAAATGCGAGAAAATCAAAAAAGGTGCTCACCGAAGCATTGGGGTCCGCCATGTATCGTGGTCTCGGCTCGGCGGGAGCGGAATCACAAGTCACCTACGCGAACCATCTAGCCCCTCGTCGCCGGCCCTAGCTCGCGGGATCGAGAAAATCTCGAGGACCTCCCGGGGACCTCGCCCTCTCTATCTTTGCACTGCGGGCTCCTCGGCCTAAATCCTCGAAAACATCATAGGCGGCCCCAGCTATGATGTACTCGGTGTAGTACACGCCACTGTATGTACCCCTCCGGCTCATCCATCGGCATCTCCCGGGGATCTTTGCATGTACATCGGAGGATCCATGGCACGAAGGAAGGGACCCAGGCCTATCTTTGACGAGTCACCCTCTCCCAAAATACATGGCGTCGCAGTGAAGTCCCACGGGAGCTTCGCCGCCGTGTAGTCTCGCTAGCAATGCGAACGGCGACGACATCAAACCTACTCCACCGGAGTCAGTTTGGATCCTCTCATAGAACTCCCGGTTCGGTGCACGAGACACCTCCTTGTATGACACTCGAGTGCCAACTCTCGAAGAGACCGCCCTCTTCGCTTTCTTACGCGAGCCCGGCATGGCGGGGGAACGAGGGGGTCGGTACGGCTCCTTGATGTCCCAATCCTGCCCAGATTTGAACACCTCGTAGTACCAGACCTGCCAAGAGAATGGAAAGTTATGTCAGCTACAAAGCAGATACATACGAGTACATAAAAGAGGCAAGGAAGAGAAAAAGTACGTGAACTTACATGCTACCTATGGGTGTCGATGACAACTTGATAGTTCAATGCTTCCCTCAAACCCTTGATGGTGCCGCTAGAGATTGGTACATGACTCTTCCACTCTCCACAAGGCTTGATTGGCCACTCGCCAGTCGTGCCTTCCAAGAACAATTTGAGGACAACACTACCTACCGCACTACTAGAAGGGACCTCGAGCAAACTAAGCAACAACAAAATGAGTCATTTGCGGACTTTGTCAAAAGATGGAGGACCAACGGCGAAATCGTTGATAGGCCAAGCCTAGACGAACAAATTCATATCCTAATTCAATGCCTCCGCGAAGAATACCAAGAGAAGCTTGCCGGCAATTACTTCCCTAGTTTCCTCGAACTCCATAAATCGGGCCTTAGAGTTGATGAGTTTATCCTTCTTAGAAAGAATTCAGAAAAGGAGAATTGTCCAACAAAGGGGAGCACCGGTCGTACCTATCATGATTTTGGTGGGGCTACCCTTAAGGAAATGTTCGATGATCTAGTAGGCCAAGGAAGCTCGAAGCCAATGGAAGACTATCATCCTAAGAAAATGAGAAGATTGGGACCCACGACAAATTTTGCGATTACCATCGGTTTAGTGGTCATGACACCAACAATTGCTACAATTTGAGGGATACCATCAAGACTTGTATGAAGCCGGCAAGATCAGCTGAAGCATCACCACGCTTGGGGCTCCGATTGTCCTCTCCCTTTTTTCCTTTGAAAAAAAAAAAAAAAGAAAGAAAAACATAGATTAGGTAAATTTCTAGTATGTTCTCGAAGAGTGGTTACTTGTCTTTCTAGTACATCTCTATCCTCTCTAGTTTGTGTCAAGTAAACTATCGAGTCTGTTTCAAATTTTCTTAGCAATAAAAGTTATCTCTTTATCCTAAACACTTTCCCAAAAGTTGTTTTTCACTGTGAGTATCATTTGATCCATGTTGAATAGTGGACCCTCGCGAAAAATAGAAACTTCTAAACAAGTTTGAAATGAAAACTATCCTTAGAAGGCTTAAGGCTAAACATTACTCATGTTGAAAGTCGAAGATCAACAAACGAAGGAAGCCAAAGGCGCTGCTATCAACATTCATCCCAAGAAAAGTGGGGCTCCTCAATTCAAGGCTTTGAGAGTACAAAAATAAAAAGCTTGCTAGGTCGAAACTCCTCAAATCGTCCTAGGCAAAAATAGAGCATCGAAAAAAAAAAAAAAAAAAAAGAGAAAAACTCTCGAAGCCTTCATCGCCCCACAACAAGGATGAAATTTCAACAAAGGCAAGAAGGACTCTCCCGCAAAGAAGAAGAGTCAAGTGATATCAATGAAGAAAGAGGATCCCTCAACATCCTATTACAATGAAGCCCGAATGGCAACGCAAATGAAGAAGACTTTCAACATCAATCCATAAAGAGAAATGTTTAGCCTTAATTCATACTAATGATTGGCTTTCTTTTCAAATTTCGTTAAGAAATTTCTAGATGATACAAGGTCCATTAAAAGTAGAGCAACTTTTCTAGACCTTTGAGCCATATAAGCGTTCTTTGTTGAGTCTAGGGGCTTCCTCTTAGCCATTCTCATACACACTCTTGAAATCCAAGCATCAAAGCCTGGGGCTTCCTAACCTTTCCTCCCCCGAGTCAATCCCTACTCAAACTCTCGAGAGTAATCAAATCATTAGGGGCTTTCCTCTTCGTTTCTCACTCTCATCATTAGAGAATACACTCCCGAAGAAGTCGATGCTTGGATCATCTTCCAAAAAATAGAGTCCGTCTCTCCTCAACTAAACTTGAGATCTCATCTTTTTCCTTAATGAGATTCTTCCAATCGGAGTCACCTTCCAGTACACATACTTTTCAAAAAAAAAAAAAAAAAAAAAAGAGAATAGCTCGCTAGGTTGAAAACTCGTAAAGAGCGGCCTAGGAAAAAAGTTAGAGCACAAAAACAAAAGACGCAAAGAGATGCCCGCTAGATTGAAAACCCGAAAGGGCGAGTCTAGGCAAAAACCGGGGTGCGTCACAAAAAAAAAAAAAAAAAAAATCAAAGGGAAAAAGTAGGGGATCCTTCTTCGATTCATGCGACCTCACAAGCACATTCACAGAAGTCATCTGACATACAAGAAGTCTTGGGGCTTAATGTCAAGATAAGCCTTGGAAAATACGTGCTTTGGACAGCATCAGTTCTACATAGCAAAAACCATTGGAGTGGTTTAAACCTTGTTCAGTCAATGATCATCACACGAGAAACTTAGGGGCTTGACGATGAAAAAAAGTCCTATGACAACGGAAAAATCCTCGAAGCATCCTGAACCTTAGCGTTGAACTTGGGTTATCTCAACGGAATCCTATTAGACGATTGTCTCATTCGATCTTTAGATGGACCTCACGAGTTGGTCTTCTAAACCAAAATATAAATCACAAACGATTTTCAATTCTCACATAATAGAACTCATTCTCCCATTGATCCTTGGAGTCGGGTGCACATTGATCATCTTGAACAAACAAATGCTTAAGTGAATGTATCTTTGTTATGCAAATGCTTTCACTAACCCTCTTGCGGGAATTAAAATGCGTAAGGCACGTCGAGTGCCTACTTTCAAAATTAGATCAAACATGTTGAGTGTTTGGATTTCGCCTACCTTTCCATGTATCAATGCATCAAATTAAAGCGTCAAGCATCCATAGCGTCAAGCAACTATAGTGTCAAGCAACCATAGCGTCAAGCAACTATAGCGTCAAGCAACCATAGCGTCAAGCAACCATCGCGTCAAGCAACCATCGCGTCAAGCAACCTTTGCGTCAAGCAACCATCGCGTCAAGCATCCATCACTTCAAGTGCCATGCGTCAAGCATATTCCAATAAAAAGCCCGATTCAACGCCCAGACAGGTGGATCGTCACCAATTAGGTGTGTCAAACATCTAAGATGCGTCAAGCATCTAGGGTCAGTATGTCAAATACTTACCTCATCAAAAGCCCGGTTCAACGCCTAGACAGGTGGATCGTCACCAATTAGGTGTGTCAAGCATCTAAGATGCGTCAAGCATCTACATGTAGTATGTCGAGTGCTCACCTCAACAAAAAGCTCGGTCTTGAATCGCCAGGATCATCACCAAGTAGGTGTGTCAAGCATCTAAAAGTAGTATGTCGAGTACTACTCAACAAAAGCTCGGTCTTGAATCGCCGGGATCGTCACCTCAACAAAAGCTCGGTCCCGAATCGCGGGATCGTCACCTCACTTCCACAAAAGACGGTATCTTGTAATTGGGTCATGATTTGATTCCTCGAGTATGGATTTGCCTTTTCAAAATAAAATCTCCTCGATTTTCAAAAAATGATTTTCAAAATACCTAAAGCAACCTTTTCGTGTTTTGGAGTCGAACTACGTTTTGGTCCGATTCTCAGATAGAATACGTAGGCGGCCGTGCGGCACGACCATCCCGGTGTTCGAGAATGATGTCTTTCTATCGATGACACTTCTTCTTTCATAAGACACATCCAGGGGCTCTGTAGACACCCCATTACAGAACCCATAATTACATGATTACACTACTCTTCATGTCTCTTTTATGTTTTGATGAAAGCATATCGGTTTCGTCATGTTTCGTTAAGTTTCTAACTAACCTCGTTAGTTTTGGACCCTAATCGACTAACGGAACAGCCGAAGAGGACAAAATAGTCATCGGACTAGTTATCTCGCACGAGATATCATCATATCTCATGCGCGAGATATCCCCCTCGGACAGGATGTGCGAGAAATCACTCTCCTTCTCCAGTTTCAAACTCTCTTTTTGGATAAAACCTTATCAATTCGGGTATCCAATCGGAACGAGTTACGGAACCTTCACTGAGGGGATTTTACCTGCTCCACCTTCACCTCTCCAACCTCCTATAAATCTTGGATGACTTCCGAGTGTTTCGAGGTAAAATATTCTAGATCCTTGATCAAGAAAACCTGCAACACACACAAATTTGTTGGTTTCTAACAAAAGACTCCTTGAGCCACTCACAAACAACTCTTGGGTTCGTCCTTCAACCACGTTGATTGACGAACATCGAAGCTTCCAAATCAAAGGACCAAGGCGAAGCTCGCGTCCGCATCAAGATCCAAATCAAGGATCGAGGCGAAGCTCTGTCCAAATCAATCAGGTTCGACCTCTAGCTTGAGTGAGAAACTACAGTAGAATCTCTTCTCAAAAGGTAATTATCCTTTAAACTTTCGTTTCTCTTCTCGGCCTCTCTATTGATTTTAGAGTAGGTGTAATCCCCGTCAAAAGGATTAGCCTGAAATTCATCGGTCAATGAAGGCGATCTCGAAGCATACAATCCGACATTCCTAATCAAGAGGTTGATTAGGGTTTTCTTACTCTTTATTTAATTAGTAATTAAAAAGATTGAAAACCTCTCTTTTCTTCTAGCAAGACCGATCTCCGGATTGGGTGAAATGGATGCCTTCTAAACCTACCCATTTCATAACCTAAGCCCCGAACCCAAATCTCTTTCAAAATGGTTTTCCTATGTTTCCAATCGAATAATATAGGTGGCGACTGAAAAAGATGAAAAGATAGAAATTTTCTCTAGCGCTACGGTGGCGACTCCGTGGGGACTTAAAATTAAGAGGCTTAAACTTGCGTCAAAATTAAAAAGAGAGGTTTTCAAAAAAAAAATTGTAAATTCGAATTTTACGCTCTCGGATGAAGCATATCTCGCGGCGAGATATCATATCTCGCGCGAGATATGTCTTCGACTAATCTGGTTATTTTACGGTTTCTCTAGTTTATCTCATAGTCCAAGGCCGAGGAAGTAGAACATGTAAGGGAGATCCTGCGAATTCATTATCTATGCAGAGTTTCCACATCTTAAGGCCTCCACTTGGAGTGTAGAACTCGAACATACGTTTCCTTTAAATAATTGATTATTATTTATAAGCTACGTGCGATTGGGTTTTATTTAATTAAAGTCCGGTCCATTGGGGATTAGGGAGTTGTAAATTGAATTATTTATCTCTCTTTCTCTCTCTTTATGTGGAACTACGACGGCTGAGTCTTCCCTAAATTTGGGAGAAACGTGAGCCGCGCTTAGTGCGACAGCTATCATTTTCCTTTTGTTTTTTCAAAAAAAAAAAAAAAAACTTTCTATTTTTCTCTATCGCCTAGATCGACTCTCACACACGCGCACTCATGCTATATACGTCATTGCCTTTGCATACCTCCTATAAACCCGGGACCCACACTAGAGACGGATGACGGTAACCACCTAGTCGAGTGCTCCAGAGATTGGATCATCCCGCTCCGCGTATTCAATCCACCTAGATTGTCATATCGCGGGAGCCTAACTGTCCATTTTTGCATCGCCACATTTTCATGTAGATTGTCTTTCTAAGAGCACTCATTGACCGGTCGGTTTTGACTTGGTAATCTTTCTTGTATTTGACCAAAATAAAGTTAATGTAAAATTGACAATCGAGAAAAGGATTCGGAAAAGTCCCTTCGGAAAAAGAAAAAGTCCCTTCGGAAACGTCCCCCTTCGGAATGACCCTTTCGGAAGTCCCTTAAAAAAAAAAAAAAAAATCCTTCCGGTCAATTTTACGTGGCTTTATTTTACAAAGAATGGTTAGTCTTAGGAGTCCCTAGGTTTGGTTTGAATTACATTATGCAGCCAGATTTACCTAGGATGCTAGATAGAAAACGGATCTTCGTCTGTCCAGACCATGAATCTAGGAAATAAAATGAGGAAAAAATCCCATCTTTACGGATGGTTATCTCGTGCGAGATTACTTCGTCTCGCGCGAGATTTTATTTTGCGGGGATACGTGTTTGTAATTGATGATCGATGTGCGCTCCCTCCTTGAGTCAAAACTCCGTCTCTAATAAAAATAAAAACTTCAAAAAAAATCACTCGTGAGGTAATTTTAACCATCATCCTTTTCTCCATCTAGGATCATTTGGGGCTAATATTCGAAGAGACGTTTCGTTAGGATATCTCGAGTTCATCTCTAAGGTCGTCAAGCTCCCTTACCTCTCCAGCGGTAGCATCTCAATTTCTTTTCAGGCACGATGAATTCCGAAGCACTCAAGAAGGAAATTGAGGATCGAAAAAGGATTCAATATGAAGAAATGTTACAAGCCAAAACCGATGAAATGGAGGCCCAAATTAGAACTTGAAAGGAGAATCCAAGCCGGGAAGTAGAAAGCCATGGTTGACGAACTCCAAGCCATGAAGCTACAATTGGCCGAATTAAGCTCAGAGAAGAAAGAGAATGAGTCCTCTTAGATGACGGTAGTATCGTACACTAAGAAAGCTAAAAGGCACTAGGCTTACAAAGAAAAAGGTGTAT
>JAFEMH010006121.1:0-134886 GCA_022495995.1 Adenophora triphylla var. japonica | reverse complement strand
TAAAATTGCCCGTGAGAAGCCCTCGGGATTCCAAAATACCCCAAAACCACGGAAATTCGGTCAGTCCGTCCAGGACTCCTAC
The DNA here is from genome assembly GCA_022495995.1 of Adenophora triphylla var. japonica. Classification (NCBI taxonomy): domain Eukaryota; kingdom Viridiplantae; phylum Streptophyta; class Magnoliopsida; order Asterales; family Campanulaceae; genus Adenophora; species Adenophora triphylla. The sequence continues at coordinate 134,804 of JAFEMH010006121.1, read as the reverse complement.
ATAATTTTCACCTATAAATAGAAATGCATTTGTCAAAGCCAAAAAAACTTTTACCACTAAAATTCACCTCTCCACGGCCCAAGCGGGTTTTCACCCCTTCCAGGAGCTCCCGTTTTGTCCTCGATTCGCGTGAGAAACCTTAGTATTTCGATCAACATGCGCCCCTTACACACTTCGAAACAACCTTTCCGAACTACTCTTCCGTGTCCCGTAGCACACCTTCCGGAGCCAAAAGGAGGAGGTCAACCACTAGCCATAGGTATAACTCCCTCTTCTCTAAATCTCTCGTTTCGTCTCGGTTTCACGCGCCCAGGAGTCGCTACAACCGATTTCGAACAACGTTATCAAAATGTAGACGCCTCCGTCTAATCGGGAGTCACGATACCTTTTAGCCCCTACGATCCTCTTTCTCTTTCCGTAAAGAGAAGTAATCCACGTTTAAAACGGCGTTCCGATCCCGTTCCGTTTACTTTTATGTCATTTACCAATTCCGGATCGATCGATCCGTTGATCGTCATTTAATTTCTGTCATTTACAATTCCGAGCCGATTGGCCTCGTTGATCGTCATTTACAATTCCGAGCCGATTGGCCTCGGGCTGATCGAAGTCATTTACAATTCCGAGAGTCGTTTCGACTCAGTCGATCGAAATCATTTACAATTCCGGATCGTTTGATTCCATTGATACCGCACTTTAAATACACATCATTTTACAAAGTCCGACCCGTTTGGATCGTGATAGTATTTACTTTTCAAAGTCCGAGTCGCAACCCGATTCGTTGATTGCATATCATTTAATACGCATTTTTCTCGTAAAAATCGTTAACAATGTAATGCCCGGTTCAAAACCGGAGTTCGTCCTTCGAACTCTCTTTCAAAACGCGCGAAATGACGTTCAGCCTCCAAACGCTCATCTTCAAACTAAAAGCCGCCATTTGACACTTAAAATCATTTAATGCGCATTTTTCCCGTAAAAATCGTTAACAATGACACGCCCGTTTCAAAAAACCGGAGTTCGACCTTCGAACTCCATTTCAACTCAAAATCGACGTTTGCCACGCAAACGCTCATTTCCGTCTCAAAATCGACGTTTGCCACGCAAACGCTCATTTCCGTCTCAAAATCGACGTTTGCCACGCACACGCTCATTTCAACTCAAAATCGACGTTTGCCACGCAAACGCTCATTTCAACTCAAAACCGACGTTTGCCACGCAAACGCTCATTTCCGTCTCAAAAACGACGTTTGTCATTCAAACGCTCGTCTTTTCAAACAAAGTCACCTAATCAACGTTTGTCATTCAAACCAAGATTAAGCTTGTCATTCAAGCCCCCATTTCAAAAACATACACACACACACACGTTTTCGAGAAAGGTAGAAAGACTCGTCATGCGAGGCATTTCGGGCGATCTCGTAATACTCTACCCGAAACGTAACGTGACCTCCGAACCTAACAATCTCTGGTATTCAAAGCTTTTTACTCGTTTTTGCTACCAATAAAAATGATCCCCCGTTTTCAAAGCCTTTTCCTAAGTTTTTGCTACCAATAAAAACGACACCATTTTCTAAAGCCGTTTCTCAACGTTTGGGCTCAAAATACAAAAACCGCGTGGCGACTCCTCATTCTTTCCTTCCCATGAAGCGAGGTCTCAGACACCAACCCCCCGCGAAAGACAATCGCCTTTCGCACCGCGCGAAATCCGGGTAATTTCAACTGCGTATGCAACGAAGTTCAATGTGACACTGTATCATCCGGATTTTGCCGCCCGACCCATGCCTATTATCTTCTCAGACATTACCGAAAAGTCAAAACGTTAATCGCGCAAGCGAAACTCTACCGAAATTCTGTTAAGGCTGAAAGATGAGACTTTCCCGGTATTGCCTTGACTATAATCCGCATCGCTCGCGCGTTAAAAGTTCCTATGACCCGCTAGACCCGTTAGGAGCATTCTTCTCTCTCGGTCGGTGGGATCCGCGTGCCCTATAGGACCCTCGCCCGGGGCTATCCACCCTGGGAGGTCGAAATACAGGTGGAATACGAGGGGCTTATAGACGTAGTGACGGAGCCCACTGATCCAGGATCTAGAGTAGTTGCGAAAAAGAAGGGCAGAACCCCTTTTCCAACCAAATAGAAATTAATAAAAGACACTGTTTTATGTAAACTGGAAGATTATTAATTTGCATATTGCTTGAGCCTTCAGTCTAAACACCTACCCCGAGTCTAAACCTCTCCTATCCCTTTCCCGCAGTGATAAAAAATTGGGTGAGAACACTAGTACAACAGTTTGTCGGCAAAGAGGTCTCAAATAACCCGTCAAAATCTTCAAGTCTCAGCTTTCCAGTGTCAAAATGGCCAACGTGGTAGTCAACAATGGTAATGACCAAGTAGTCGGAGAGGCCATCCCAATTCAATCCAGGCCCCACATCTGGTATGATGTGTGTGATTGTGAGGACTGTCTGGAATATGAGTATCAAGAATGGATTAATGAAGACGCTTCTTCAAGAAAGAAGAAGAAGAGGAAGTCCATGCAACAGAAATTAAAGGAAAGGTACGAAGCTGGGGACAAGAGCGTGGGAACTTTACGGGAGCCTTTGGGCAAGTTTGACTACTACGTCAGTTATGCCAAGGAGCCTACCAAGGAACCCGTCATTCAAAACACCGTCCAGCCTGATACCCCTGTGGTCAGTGACCCTCTTGAGGCATAGAGTTCTGAATTCGTTGCCATCGTGAAGTTCAACGAGAAGCTAGCAGATTTAGAAGCAGAATACAGAAAGCCTATAGAATACGTGGCCAATCAAGGAAGGATTAAAGTCTCTCCTGAAGAAGACTTCATCAGCATCATTCAGGTCGACCCTCCTGTTGGCTATACTGACAAGGTTGTGATATCGAAGATTGGTAAAGAGAAGATGACTTATCAGCAGTGTATTGACAAGATGAGCCAGACCCTCCAGTCAATGAGTCTGGTTGTCACAGACGAGCTCGCTGAGAGATTGCATCAGGCTACTCTAGCTCCCCTCACCATCTTTCCAAGGTACCGGCCTACCAATGATTTCCGGCAAGTTTTCGATCAGTTCAAAGTTTCCAACTTTCTGAAGAAAGCTGACAAGACTACTACTCCCCAGGGCAAAAGCAGGAAAGAGTAAACCTCAGTCCAACCCGCATCAAACACTTCGAGTCAATAAGTAGTGTAGGGTCCAGAGTCAGTAGGGTCAAGAGTCAGTTGAGTCAGGAATCTTTGAATTCCAGTCCTCCGAGTCATCCGAAGGCCTCACGCCTGAGGATTATGAATATGTAACCAATGTCATCTTTCCACTTGCTTTGAATGAAATGACAGATCTTTCTGAGTATCCTCTTATTGCCAACTTAACAAATGATAAATTAACTCTAAACTTAACAACAGTTAATAATGAATCATTTGAACAAGATGCAAGCACACTAAATGAACAATACATTAAAGAAATCTTTAAGCAGGTTGCAGAAAAAGAGGAAAACCGGGCCCAAGCTGCCGAGGAGGTTTTGACAAGTGTTAACTTGGGTACTGTCGAGGAACCTAAAGAGACACAGATTGGAAACTTCTTTCAGGGGGTTGAACGGAATGAGGCCCAGTTAATCTGCTCAGAGAATACATGGACGTCTTTGCATGGTCATACAAGGATATGCCGGGGCTAGACAGTTCGATAGTAGAGCACAGAATCCCTCTAGCACCAGATGCTAAGCCAGTAAAGCAGAAAATGAGGAAGATCAAGCCAGAATGGTCTCTACAGGTCAAAGAAGAGATTGAGAAGCTACTGCGGGTAGGATTCATCAGAGTCATTGAATATCCGACATGGTTGTCCAACATTGTGACCATAACCAAGGCCAATGGGAAGGTGCGCTGCTGTGTAGATTTCAGGGATCTGAACAAAGCTAGGCCCAAAGATGACTACCTCTTGCCAAACATAGACATCCTGGTGGACTCCACGGCCAACTACGAAGTCAAATCCTTCGTTGATGGCTTTGCAGGCTACAACCAGATCAAGATGGCTGAGGAAGACCAAGAAAAGACAGCCTTCACCACATTGTGGGGAACATACTGCTATACAGTGATGCCATTTGGGCTTAAGAACATCGGGGCTACTTATCAGAGGGCAGCGACCGCATTTTTCACGATATGATCCACAAGGAGATTGAGGTCTACGTCGGTGACATGATAATCCACTCCAAAGGCGAGAATGGACAACATTTTGTTGACCTGCGAAAGTTCTTCGAGAGGCTGAGACAACATTCCATGAGACTAAACCCTGCCAAATGCACCTTCGGAGTGACAAGGGGAAAAGTGCTTGGGTATATGGTCACGGAGCGAGGTATCGAAGTCGACCCCCGAAAGATCAAAGCCATTATGGACATGAGGCCACCTCGAACCCAGAAAGAAGTCAAAAGCTTTATGGGCAAGCTACAGTATATTAGCCGTTTCGTCAACCAGTTGACCACTATGTGCTAGCCCATCTTCAAGCTCATGAAGAAGAATGCAGACACGGAATGGACCGAGGAATGCCAGGATGCCTTTGACCAGATCAAGGCGTACTAAGTGCATCCTCCGGTGCTATGCCCCCCACATAGACAAAACCTCTTCGGCTCTATCTCACTGTCACTGATACGGCAGTTGGGGCTATGCTTGCTCAAGAAAAGAAAGACTCTCGGGTAGAGAATGCCATTTACTTTGTCAGCCGGAAGCTGCAAGGAAGTGAGCTCAATTACTCAGCATGTGAAAAGACTTGTGCGGGAGAGTGCGGGTAGTCGGTAAGCTGAAGCACTACATGCGAAGCCCACCTGTGAACTTGGTCTCAAAAATGGACCCCATCAAGTACATCTTCGATAAACCTTCCCTCTCGATGCGTCTAGCCAAGTGGTCCTTCTTCTTAGCTGAGTATGACATCAACTATGTGACGAGAAAAGCCATCAGGGGTCAAGCATTGTCAGACCATCTGGCAAATTTCCCCAGTAATGAGGACCGTGGGCCTGAACCCCAATTCCCAGATGAAGGGATCTTCGTAATTGAGCCTAAGAACCGATGGCAGCTATTCTTTGATGGAGCTGCTAACAAAAGAGGAAATGGCGTAGTGATGCTACTGGTCGATCCAAAAGATGAGCACACGCCCATAGCCCTTAAGTTGAACTTCCCTGCCACGAACAATGTTGCCGAGTATGAAGCCTGCATTGGTGGTTTAGAAGCTGCCTTAGAAAGGAATGTCAAGGAGCTCGAAGTTTATGGAGACTCAGCCCTGATCATCAACCAGGTCTCCAACAAATGGAAGACTGTGGACCCTAATCTTCAGCGGTATCATGCCTATATGGAGTAGTTGACTGGACAGTTTAGAGAAGTGACTTTCCACTACTTTCCAAGGGAAAAGAACAGATTCGCAGATGCCTTAGCTACTCTAGCCTCACTGGTAGAGATCCTCGAGGGAAAAGCCATAAAACCCTTCAGAGTGGGTAGAAGAGAAGCCCCGACTTTCTTTTGTGAAGTAGACTTGGGACCTGAGCCTATCAAGGAACCGTGGTACAATCAAATTTACCAGTTCCTCAAAGATGGAGAGTTAGCCTTTAGAGATGAAGAAGGTAGACCGAAAGAAGGCATCAAAGCCAAAAGCTTGCAAGCCCTGAAAAGGTTGGCCTCCCATTATGTCATTTTAGGAGGTGACCTGTACAAGAAGCGGTACCAGGGACCACTCCTCATATGTGTCACCCAATAAAGGGCTAGAGAGTTGATGACTGAAGTCCACAATGGTCCCTACGGTCCTCATATGAATGCTAGAGCCCTAATGCAAGTGATCCTCAGAATGGGTTACTACTGGATTTCCATGGAGGCAGACTGTGTCCAGCATGTCCGAGCATGGGACAAATGCCAACGGTTTGCCAACCTCAACCATCTCCCGCCTCATGACCTGTACTGCATGATGAATCCTTGGCCGTTTGCAACTTGGGGTATTGACGTGATAGGGAAGATAGCCCCGGCAGGAAGCAATGGGCATGAATTTGTGTTAGTAGCAGTTGACTACTTCACCAAGTGGGTAGAGGCCAAGTCGTACAAAGTCCTCACTTCCAGGAAAGTGGCCCAGTTTGTCAAAGAAAACATAATGTGTAGATACGGGGTGCCCAATGAGATCATTTTCTGATAACGGGTCACACTTTGAAGGAGACTGCGATAGATTGCTGTCAGAATTCAGAATCACTCGCCACAAGTCATCCCCATACAGACCTCAGACTAACGGAGCCGTGGAAGCTGCTAATAAGACGCTCGAACGGATCATCCGGAAAATGGCCACCCGTGGTCGTGATTGGCCTGAGAAGTTGCACCTAGCACTCTGGGGCTACCAAACATCTGTCAGAACAGCTACGAGAGAAACTCCTTTTGCCCTAATCTACGGGATGGAAGCAGTGTTACCAGTGGAGTTGGAAATCCCGTCATTAAGGGTCCTCCTGAAAAACAGTGTCAATGAAGTAGAATGGCTACGTAGCTGGCATGATGAGTTGGCCCTGCTCGATGAAAGAAGGCTCAAGGCCATGGAGCACACCCGAGCCTACCAGAGGCGAATGGCCAGAGCATTTGACAAAAAAGTCAAGGCCAGGGACATCAAGGAGGGTGACTTAGTGTTGAAAGTGAAGCCCCTACCGAGAGACAACCCCCCTGGAAAATGGGAACCCGTTTGGATCGGTCCGTATGTGGTGCAGAAGATACTATCGGGAGGAGCCATGAAGCTTGCAGACCTGGATGGCAATCCCTTTGTCCACCCAGTCAACGACGATAAGCTCCGAAGGTACTATGTCTAAAAAAAAAAGGAAATAAGAAAAAAAAAGAAACAAAAAAAAAATAATAAAAGAAAAAAAAAGCTTAGTGCGAAAAGAGTAATACCCAGCTAGGCTGAAAAACCCAAAAAGGGCGGTCTAGGCAAAAAACAGGGTTGCACATAAAAACAAAAGAAAAAAGAAGAAAAATATCTTAGTGCAAAAAGAGTAATGCCCAGCTAGGCTAAAAACCCAAAAAAGGGGTGGTCTAGGCAAAAAACAGGGCTGCACAGAAAAAAAAAATTAAAAAAAAAAGGAAAAATGCCAAAAGACCTAATCCTGATAGTTCACCAGAATGAACTACGAAGACCTGAGCCCCTTAGTCTTTCTTGTAAAAGGGGAACGTAGGCAGCCATATATGGTTCGGTCTAAACAATAAAAAAAGGGACGATCAAGTTTCCATGAAGTGCGTCCTAAACAATAAATAATAAAGGGCAATCAAGTTTTCATAAAACGGGTCCTGAGCAAATCAATAAGACATCTGAAATTTCCATGAAATTGTGTCTTGATTAATTTCTAAGATAATATCTCTTGTTCATTACAAGTTAAAAACTTCTTGATGAGTTCAAGCACGGTTTACTCTTGACTCTACTAACCTGCTACAAAGATCTAAAATATAATAAAATGCCTAATAAACTATTGTGTTTGCAAATGGCAATAAGAAAATCCTAAGAAAAGATCTATCAGCTGTCATTCACTGAGTCTTCTTTGGTCCTCTTCCCTTTACCTCGACCTCATCGAGTGTTCTTTCTCTTCTTCTCTATGATGTCGGTCTCCCTCACCTCGACCTCAGGTATCCTCACTGGAGCCTCCATCAAACCTGTGTCAATAAGTGCCCTCTCAATACGGGCACGAGTCCGCACTTCTTCCCTCTCCCTCGAGCCTCGTGAAGAGCGACTTCGAGATAGTCTCTTGTATTGAGCCTCCATATCCACGATAAGGTCACCCAGGCTGATTATGGCGACTCGCCTTAGCCTCGGTCTCCCTCAGTCCTACTCGAGTCACCCGGTCCATTTGATAAGGCCTGACGTCTCTCTCCCAATATAACCCGAGTCGCTCCCATCTCCCTCTCATACCAGTCCAAGTATGCCGTGGTCAAGATGGTACTCTTCCTGCTCTTGAGAATGGCCCTGGGTGGAAAAACAGTATATGTCCAAGCCCTCGAGAAGAATGAGAAGGCATTGTTTGGATCCCTCATGTCTAAGGACACCACCTCCATGGTACGGATCTCCTTCCAATCGCCCAACCGGCTCCTGTAAGGCCCCGAACTGCCTGGATACCAAGCAGGGTATGTAGAAGGATGACCAACAAAACCCTGGAACCCTCACCATACAGGACTCCTGAAATGTCCTCCTAGTCTGCAACCTCCAGTGAAAGTACCCACCAGTGAATATCCAAAGTGGATAATCTAGCCATCATCAGCTCCCAGTCACCCTGGTCCTGCTGCCTAGGCAAACCCCTCCGAGAAATCACCCAAGGGCACTGAGTCGGCAAAGCCCCTGGCAAAGCCCCGAGCCTCTCCTGCAGCCATAAAGTCAACACGGCCGGACTCCCAGACCTCATGAAATGGTCTCCTCTAGCCATCCTGTCAATACCATGCAGGGTCTCACCCAAAACCAATGGGACAATGTCTTTCTCAGCCCTGCAATCCCTGACCATGTCCAAGAGGCCACCATGACAGATCCCCACTGACTCAGCAGTGAACAGAGATGAGAATGCGCAGAGGATATAGGCATCCATAGCCACTGTGGTTGTAGCCATATCCGGAGACCCAAACCTGCTCGGGATATCAGAAAGGTCAATCCTATCCGGAGCTATCATCATCCCCTCAGCCTCTCCCAGAGATATGTGCAGAAAAGATGCCAACTTTGCCGCCACCGGCACATCTTCGATCAGAGAAATAAATATAGCTTCAATTTCTGGACCCCCAATCAAGGCTCGGAAGCCTTCATAGGTTGGGACAATCTCATGGTAAGAAAAGCAATAAATGTGTCTACGGACGTCCTAAAACCTTGCCGCGGCCCTCAAAAGGTCCCATCAGGCAGGAGATCCTTCAAATGCCATAAAGATTTGATCTTGAAGGTAGCATCGAACAGCCCCTTGTGAGATTGAAAGTTATATCTCACCCAAGATTGAAGATCGGACAGAAAATGGTCTCTTTTCCCCTTTGGCAATCTAACAGGTTTCTCCATTGCAAGATGATCAAAGTTGATGTCTTTAGGTCAAATATATGCTCTGGGAACAGTTGGGACAAGTCTAGGTTGAAAATGAAATGAAATGGCCAAGCCTTGTTTTTATTTTGAAAAAGACCAGTCCAGACAAAACTGTTAGCCGCACGGCCTCATTTGCTCCCAGGTCCAGACCGCACGGCCTCATTTGCCATCTGCAGAAAAGAATCTGCAGCAACCCAAGTTGCTGCCCAAAGGGAATTTTCACCCCACTTTTCCAACAAAAACCTGTGCAAAAGCACATCCAAACACCAACCATGCAGTTATGTGCCATTATAAATCATTTTGGCCCAATTTCATCCCCAATTCCAAGCAAAAAAAACTGCCCCGAGGCTCAAGCAATATGCAAATTCATAAAGCATAAATTAGGAAAGCAAATAAAACAGTAATACATTGTTTTTGCCCCATCGGCGCCCAAATAAAGCAAAAAATAAACAAAATGTGCATAAAAGTGTTCATTGTTTGTTTCCTTCCTCCTAGATCAACCCTAAGAATCCTAAACCTCCACATTCTTCATCTCCATCCCTAGCCCCTTAGGCTGGAGGTCAAACCCAACCAAAGCTCTAAACTCCTCTGCCGTGATATGGTCTCTCCAGGTCACAGGCCTCCCAGTGAACTGCAGGCCAGTGATAGCAGTAAAGTCTGCGGGCATCACTGTATGCTCCCCCCAGCTAAGGTGAAAGCTGTGGGTGGTGTCCCACCAGAACTCCGAGAGGGCCTGGATCAAGCCCTTGCTCTTCGAGGTCACATGAATGCCTCTGCCGATAGCCTCAACAAACAAATCCAGGCCGATAGCCCTCACTAGCTGCTTGGGGTTCACCCCATCCTTCTCAAAGTCGGGCATCCTCTCCCATAGCCTCACAGCAATCTCAGAAGGTCCCCTAGATTTGTTCTCCTGTAGGAGAACACAACAAAAAATGTGTTAGTCCTTCATCTCATTTCAAAAGCATGCATATATTCAAAAGTGCACATATTTTCAAAATAAAAACATTCATAAAAATTTCTAGCATCCTTTGCATAGAAAACGTGTCTTTCATCATTTGAAACACATCGTGTCAAGCACATCGCTCTCCTAAGCATAGAATCACAATTTTCAAAATTATTTGCGCATAAGCATTAATTTTTTCAAAAAATGGCATGCATGAATCCTTTTCATCTTCCAAAACCCCGTTTTCTCATCCATGATCAAAAATTGACCTAGTTCTAGCACATGCAAGAACTCCATCACATTTTAGACAAATATTTTTCTTACTTTATTTTCGAAAAAAGATGGGTCATTCTCATTATTTTTCAAATAAATTGCACATGAATGTTTGTTCATCTTCTTAGCCTCATAGCTTAATCATCAAGATTCCAAAATCATCATAAAAAATCCTAGGAAATTCGAGAAATTCCTAAAACTCGGGTCAAGCCCTAAAATCAATCAAAATCAATGGAATCGAGCAAATCAAGAATGCTTACCCCAACCGATTGAGGTTTCATGGATTTGTGCTCCCTCTTGCCCGGATAAAACTCGGAAGGAGGCGTATTGAAGTCGTACTTCCTCTCCGTTCGGACAAGCTCTCTCCTCCTCCTTCGAGCGGCCTCGGAGATGTTCCTCCGTGCTTGCCTTGGCATAGGATTCCCTTCCGGATCCATCCTAAATCAAAAGAAGCAAAGGATTGAAGGATTTCGAAAATTCTTTCTCTTCTCTCTCTCTCTTTTCTCGGCAGCAGAGGGCGGCAATGGTGTCCAATGCCCGTTCAAATCCGATTTTAAATAATCTGATGAAAATAAGCTTCTGGCCGTACGGTCTCTTTTGCTCCCGTCTCATGCCGGGCGGCTTCTTTTTCTCTGAGTAGAAATTACATCTTTACCCCCTGGACTTTTCACTTGGGCATACAACTCCCATTATTTCTTAACTAGAGTAACACTGTGATTCCAAGTATATCCGTTAGAAGAATCAATTTCTCTCCCCAGTCGCCTCCGTTACTTCCGTTATAACGGAATAACACTAGGTGACAACCTACGAATTATCGAAGTTCAAAACTTTAGCTACCTCTATTACAGATTGAGAAGTACGCTCAAGTTCTCCAAACTTTAGCTACCTCTATCACAGATTGAGAAGTACGCTCAAGTTCTCCAAACTTTAGTTACCTCTATCACTGATTGAGAAGTATGCTCAAGTTCTCCAAACTTTAGCTACCTCTATCACAGATTGAGAAGTACGCTCAAGTTCTCCAAACTTCAGCTACCTCTATCACAGATAGTGAAGTACGCTCAAGTTCTCCAAACTTCAGCTACCTCTATCACGGATGGTGAAGTACGCTCAAGTTCTCCAAACTTTAGCTACCTCTATCACGGATGGTGAAGTACGCTCAAGTTCTCCAAACTTTAGCTACCTCTATCACAGATTGAGAAGTACACTCAAGTTCTCCAAACTTAAGCTACCTCTATCACAGATTGAGAAGTACGCTCAAGTTCTCCAAACTTTAGCTACCTCAATCACAGATTGAGAAGTACGCTCAAGTTTTCCTAACTTCAGCTACCTCTATCTACTCGATAGTGATGTAAGCTTTAGTTTCATCAGGTGACAACCTCCATTAATTGTCAATCAGGTGACAACCTCCATTAATTGTCAACCAGGTGACAACCTCCATTAATTGTCAATCAGGTGACAACCTCCATTAATTGTCAAAACCTCAAGGATCCTAGACATCGTTCCTAACTATCTAGTGATGCTTGAACTACGATCAAGGCTTGATTCCTCCGGGTAGGTAGCCTTTCATAAAAGGTCCAGCCATCCGACCGCAGTGGTCACCCTCTTCCATCATCACTCCTCAGTGGTGAGGCAGCCTTTCATAAAAGGTCCAGCCATCAGACCACATTGGTCGCCCCTTTGTCATTCATCACTCCTCAGTGGTGAAGTAGCCCCTCATAGAGGTCCAGATATCCGACCACATCGGTCACTTCTAGCATATCCCCAGTAGGATCAGTCGCTTGACCTCCCAGGTCACTTTCCCTTCTATTTCCCCAGCAAGAGACCAGTTTCTCTTCGCCATTCCTCAGCGGATCTTATTCTGAACTACGGCCTGGCTTGATTCCTCCGGGATACGTAGGTAGCCTACTTTAGGTTCAGCCAATTCGTCACATATGACACCCCTTTCCCCAGTGGATTCCGAACTACGATTATGGCTTGATTCCCACTCGGGATACGTAGGTAGCCTTCCAAAGGTTCAGCCACTCGACCACTTTGGTCACCCAATCCGTCTCGGCATTCGCCAGATCGGATCCTTTTCTATCGACAACCCCACTCGCCCTGCAAGTGACGTTGTCGAGGGGCTTCTGTAAGTACCCAAATCTGGCTCATGCCTTCCGGTTAAGTTTCCCGGCAATTCCCCGGACTTTCCTAAAGTTCCGGAGCAATTCGGGAACTGTTCCGAACCTTCCGAGGGATGAAGGGATTACTTGGAATTAAAAAACCACGTTTTCCTTTTATATGAAAAACCCTTCTAGAATGCCACCTTGCATGATTCTAGAAAGATGCTGAGTCACAAGGGATAATGCCGCACGGCTGCATTAGGAGAGAACTCCTGGCCGCACGGCTTCATTAGCTCTTTTCAGACTGCCTATAAATAGAGGCCTCCTCCACCCATTTTGTAAGACAAGTTTTCAGCATCAAAACTCTACAAAAACACCATTACGAAAATCCAGTAGGCTGAGAGTGCCAAGAGCCACCTCCCTCCTCCTTGAAGCCTCCAAAAGTTGGTCCCTTCCCTAGGCGAACTCCAAAGAGAAAGAGGTCACCACCATTGGTAACCTCTCATCCCCTTTATCTTGCATTGTCCTTGTATATATGTGATATATTTGCTCCTTGCTTTACATATTACTATATATTTGCTTGGGACTTGGTATATTGTTGTTAAAGATCATATCTTTGAACATGTAAATCATATCCCCCTCCCTTTGCATCCTTTGCATTAGAATAGCATCTTTTGCTCATAAAAATGTAGTCTTTGCATTAAAGGTGCATCCTTTGCACCTAAAAATCTCTTTTTTACATAAAAGTTGCATCTTTTGCACTTAAAAATGATGCCTTTACATGAAAGGTGCATCCTTTGCACCTAGAACTCATTTTCATAAATAAAAATGCATCCTTTGCATTAAAAATCATCTCTTTACATCAAAGAAGCATCTTTTGCTTTCAAAACGACATCTTTATGCATCCTTTGCATATAAAATGCTATTTTTCCACATAAAAATGCATACTTTGCATTAAAAATCCTTTCTTTACATAAGAAGCATCCTTTGCAAACAAATAGCATCCTTTGCACCCAAAATGACATCTTTTTCATTAAAAATGCCATTTTTATCCTAAACATGCACTCCCCATGTCCCCATTGGTATTTGATGCATCCTTTGGAGCGGACCGGTGTAAAGATCCTATCTTTACATCGTTTCTTCCATTAATGGTGCCACCATCTCTTTAGAAAGGGATAAACCTTGAACCCTATATCTCCGATTATCACTTGAGACGAGTATAGTAGTCCCTACACAAGCTCAATCATCTCAAGGTGTAGGATTGATGGGCTAAGGTCACTCCTTTCTAAAGAACCCCATTTTGGACTATAAAAGAGTCCTTCTCTTGATCACGCAAGACCCAAGGTCAAATAGCGATGATCACAAAGTCCAAGATGAGGACGGGATCAAAGTCCCGAACACATAAAAATCCAAGGAATCCCGAGCGATAACCAATTAAATGGTTTATACGTCCGGAAGACAACTTGGAACATTCCCCCCCTCTTTTCAGCACATGCACACAAGAAAGCACACAAGCAAGCACGAAAAATGGAATCTTGGGAGACTTGCTATGGCAAGGCACCTTGGGTGAACGACGATCCGTTCTTCCCAAGGGGTAACTTAACCTCCGAACCCTAAATCCTTTTTTTCAAAGTTTTGATGAAATCAAAATGGCGTGGCGACTCCGTTTTTTCAAATTAAACCGGATGTTTTCAAACTCGAGTGAATCCAAACTAAAACACAAAAAATAGAATTTGGGCACACATTCACAACTTGGTCCAAAGGTGGAGTAGGAGATGTACGCACATCTTCAGTAGCATCAACAGGTTCATCTTCATCCACATCTTAAGCATCAATTACTGGATCATCAGGGAATGCTACAGGCAGATCTATAGTCCTTGTGGGGCATTCCAACACAGGTTGGATACCAAAGGGTTCAATTTTTTCAACCGCCCTATCAGACATGAGAATCTCTACCCCTTGTTTTAAGCATAACCCAGTAATTAAGCATGGAAAAGAAAGATCAGAGGGAAGCTCTTTCTCAGCAAACTGAACTACACTCCCAAAAATAACCTCACCTAAATTAAACTCTTTGACCATTAAAAATCCTATAAATTAGGTCAGCATGAGGCACAGTCACAATGTTCTTGTTGTATGTGGGTTTCCAATTGAAGATTGAGACTTTGAATAGAAAACCACATAAGGAAGTGAGCATAGTACACTTGAATTGTGTGTGCCAAGTGGGATCAAGACCATTGGTGAGAGAGTTGGCAATAACATTTTTAGGTGCCATGGGAGGAAGTATGTGAGGAGAGGGAGCATGGAGGAAAATATTGATCATGGCAGGAGAAAAAGAAATGAATTGATCACGAATTTTTACTTTTTCAAAACCAACAGACCTAGGATCTTGGATTGTTTGAACAAGACTAGCATAAAACTCACTAACGAGAGAGGGGTAATAGAAATTGGGATATGACACAGAGTATAAAAGGCCTTTTTCTTCCAAATACCTTTTCATACCAACTTCCTCAAAAGTTTATCAATAACCTTTTTAACCAAAAAACCTTTCTTCCTAAAGAAACCAAACCTTTCCTTAACGGATTTTGACATAAATTTCTCAGGAGAGTGGGGGCTTACCTTCCTTGAGGAGGGTTTTGCTCTTGGGGTATGCCTAGGCTTAGGCAATTCAGCTTTGGAGGAACTGGCCTTCCTTAGGCTCCTTCTGGGTGAGGGTGCAGATGTGATTACATCGTCAGCAGCATCCTTCTTCTCAGTTTCAAGTTCATCTCTCCCAAGCTTAAACGTCTCATCTTCAGCTTCATCATCATCTGAACCAATATCAGATGCTTGGGCAGAGATAGAACCAACAGCTTTAGCCTTTGCTTGCCTCACCTTTCCCTTGCCTTTCTTCAGGTCCAAGAGAGCTTGTAGGGGAATATGCTCATCCTCATCACCTTCTTCAATTTCATCAGTTCCAGAATGAGCCCCAGAATACCAGTTGCCTGGAGATGATCGAGCAGGGGCTATAGGAGAGTTAGCTGGAGGGGATGGAGTTGGAGATGCAGTAGTACCTTTGGTAGCACGAGTAGGGGACTGCTGAGGTGTGGAGATCCTACTAGGTGGCAAATCCCCAGGCATAACAATGACATGGGGGAAGATATCTCCCAAGTCTTGGGCAGCAGATTCTACAATTTCCTCAGCTTCCTTCAATTCCTCAAGCTCTACAAACTGAGCTCTTCTAGACACGACTTTGAAAGCTTCAACATCCCCTTCATCCGATTCACTTGAGTACACAGTAAGACCACCCAAGTATTTCCTACGCTGAAATTGGGGTTTACCAGAGGAGCTACCTGAGCCACTAGCCGTTGATTTTCCCCTTTTTCTCTTCAGATCAGCAGAGGGGTCATAATCTTCATCCTCACCTTCAATGAAATCAGGCTCAGCCATATTAGGGCGAACCTTTGGGGTGTACTCTCCCATGTTGGGAGAAAAACCCTTCTGCCTTAAGGATCAGTTAGGGCCCTTTGCCATGCCAGTCACAGCACCTACCGCCTTCAAATCCCAAGGGTTGTCGGCGTCAATGGCATTGTCAGCAGCACCAGGGAGCGACATTGAGACTGGGGTCGCATCAGCATCGACAAAAAGCTCCACGGCGGCTTTGGTTGGGGCCACCGGAGATGGAGGAGGCAAACGATTGGTGGTCGGAGAAGAGGGTTTGGACGAAGACGCCATGAGCAGAGGAACAAATAGAGAGAAGTTTTTGGAATTTCTAAGGGTTTTGATCACAGTGGCCGGTGAGGGTTTAAAGGAGGAGAGGGTTTTGGTATTTAAGTGATGTGATTGCACTCATTAACTCACACTAGGCTTAGGTTACTGTTGGGAATTAGAGTTTAAATTGAACTAAACTAGAACAAAACCCTTTGGCCGATTGAAGTCCTTGGAGTAATTGAGCCCTTAACTGCCTTGGAGACTTAGATGATAAAGATAAACACCAATTAAAAAAAATCTTTTTAGATAATGTACCTACCATAGAGACAATAAAAATCCACTACTTATACTCCCCTTAAACATATGGACATTAAAAAATTTTACAAGAAATTTTGTTGAGCATAAAATAAATTAACAAAATAAATTCGAAGGAGAAAAACATTTGTTCAAAATTTTCACCAAGGGCCAGGTTGACCTAAAAATTTGTCTAAACATAATGATGCATAATTTACACACATGTGAAGGATAAATCTCAGTATATGTGTGGCATAGTATGTAATGACATCAGGAGACGCATTTCCTCTAAGAAAGTCAATGAATCGAAATCTTGTCTTGATTGGCCTCTAGAATGCTTCCACATATAATTTTTTTTTTCGTGGAAAAAATATATTATGGGTAGCTTTCACACTTCTTTATTCACATGGATAGCCCTCTTTCGAATGATCTTTTCAATTTGACCCAAACTTTCTCTTGATGTCATTTTGATCACATTGAAATGACTACATACCATGGGTGGAGTAGCTGTTTCCCAAATTTTTTTTTTATTTTTGCTCTCACCAAGAGACATCTAGTAAGATAAATTTAGAGTCAATAGTTGTTGACTACTATTTAAGAAGGATCCACAATTCAGAGAGGAAACAAGTCAAAGATGCAATACATGTGACCACACTGAGATAAATCGTGCAATGCAAAATTTTTTTTTTTTGTTAGAGTTGTAGTATACAGGTGTTAGTTATGATGTGATCACAAAGGGGATCACACCATCAATTTGCACACAAACTCAGAGACTTCCTTAGAGTGGAAAATCTCTGAAAATCAAGGGCTTTGGTGAAAATATCAGCCAACTGTTTTTCAGTGCTAATTGATTCCATGCTAATGAGTTTTTGCTCAACAAGATCACGAATAAAATGATGTCTAATGTCAATGTGTTTAGTACGTGAGTGTTGAACAGGATTTTTTGATATTTTTATGGCACTTAGATTATCACAAAAAACAGTTAGGATATCACTTTTAAGACCATAATCTTTAATCATCTGATTCATCCAAAGGAGTTGAGAACAACAACTTCCTACAACCACATATTCTGACTCAGCAGTAGATAGGGATACACAGTTCTGTTTTCTACTATAACAAGATACTAAATTGTTCCCAAGATAAAAACAACCTCCAGTTGTGCTTTTCCTATCATCAGTGTTGCCAGCCCAATCAGAGTCACTAAATCATACCAGATTAGTATTGGTTTCTCGAGTATAGCTTAGCCCTAAATTGACAGTCCCACCAACATATCTAATTATTCTTTTTACAGCTTTGAGGTGAGATAATTTGGGGCAAGCTTGATATCTAGCACACAGGCATACACTAAACATGATGTCTGGGCGACTTGCTGAAAGGTACAACAAGCTCCCAATCATACTTCTATACAAGGCGGGGTTAACATCCTCACCATTTTCATCTTTGCACAACTTTTGGGATGATCCCATAGGAGTTTTAAAGTGAGAGGCATTGTCAAGGGATAATTTTTTAACCAAATTTTTGGCATATTTACTTTGAGAAATGAAAATTCCTTCCTTACTTTGTTTTATTTGAAGGCCTAAAAAGTAGTTCAATTCACCAACCATACTTATTTCAAAGGTGTTGGTCATACTTGTGACAAAATAGTCTAGCATGTCTTTAGAAGAAGATCCAAATACAATGTCATCAACATAAATCTGGGCTACTAAAATCCCTACATTTTCTTTCAAAATAAATAGGGTTTTATCTACCTCACCTCTCTTAAATCCCATTTGTATGAGGTGTTCAGTTAGCCTCCCATACCAAGCTCAAGGAGCTTGTTTTAAACCATATAAGGCCATTTTCAGCTTATAAACATGATCAGGGAAATGAGGATCAGTGAAGCCTTTAGGTTGTTCAACATAGGCTTCTTCATTTAGGACACCATTCAAAAATGCACTCTTTACATCCATTTGATGTAGAGTAATGTCCAAATAACATGCAATGGCAAGTAGAAGTCTAATTGATTCTATTCTAGCAACAGGAGCAAATGTTTCTTCAAAATCTAGCCCTTCTATTTGAGTGTAGCCTTGGGCTACGAGCCTAGCTTTATTTCTGATAATTTGCCCATTCTCATCAGTTTTGTTTTTAAAGATCCACTTAGTTCCTATTACATTTCCTCCTACAGGTCTAGGAACCAAGGTCTATACATCATTTTTCTCAAATTGATTTAGTTCCTCTTGCATGGCAACAATCCAATTATCATCTTTCATAGCTTCTACAACATTCTTAGGTTCAATATTAGAAACAAAACAGCAAGAACTAACCTTGTTCACTTGTGATTCAACACAACTTAGCCCAGCCAACTCACGGTAGTTGACCCTTGGCTTTTCCCTTGTGCTAATTTTTTCGTTTACATCACCCACCACTTGAGATATTGGGTGATTCTTTTGGACTCTGCTGGGTATGTCTTTGTTCCTATCCAAATTCTCAGCTTCACAGTCAAAATCTTCGAATTCTGAAGCAGATTTTGTTTGACTTGATGTAGGTGATGATGTGCTCGCATCAGTACCTGCATCTGCTTTCTGCAGTCCATTTTGCTGCATCTGTTCAGGTTGAATCTGAGGTTCCTGTATTGTCTCTATACAATCTGAGACATCATCTTCAAGAGATTTTATATTTAAGTCAGCAGTATCATCAAATGTAACATTAATTGATTCCATCACAGTTTTAGTTCTTAGATTGTAGACCCTATAAGCACGACTGTTTGTGGAATATCCAAGAAAAACAGCTTTATCACTTTTGGAATCAAATTTAGAGAGATAATCTCTATCATTTAGAACATAGCATATGCAGCCAAAAACATGAAAATATTTAAGAGTAGGTTTTTTTACCAAGTAGGATTTCATAGGGAGTCATGGTTGATCCAACTCTCAAATAAACTCTATTTCCTATGTGACAAGCAGTATTAAGTGCTTCAGCCCAAAATCGTTTAGAGATGTTTTTAGAACTAAGCATGACACGAGCCATCTCTTGCAAAGTACGATTTTTTCTTTCTGCAACTCCATTTTGTTGAGGAGTTTTAGGGGCTGAAAAATCATGGGTGATTCCTTTGGAGTCACAAAATTTTGAGAATAAGGTGTTCTCATATTCAGTTCCATGATCAGACTTAATTTTGATAACTTTCTTACCATACAAATATTTCACCTTTTTATACCAAACTTTAAATACTTCAAGTGCTTCAAATTTTTCTTTTAAATATAGCACCCAAGTATACCTAGAGAAATCATCTACACAAACAAATGAATACTTCTTTTTTCCTAAGCTCTCAACCTCAATTGGTCCCATAAGGTCAGTATGTATTAATTCCAAAATTTCAAACGTGAAACTTTGATCAACCTTTGGATGAGAGGATTTGGTTTGCTTGCCCTTTTGACAGGGACCACACACACTTGATTATTTAAAGTCAAGCTTGGGCAAGTATTTAACAGCATCAAATCTAACTAATTCTTCTATTTTCCTATAGCTAGCATGTCCTAACTTTTGATGCCATAGTTCAAGTTCATTTGTTTTGGAGCTAAGGCAGGATAAATTGTCACCAAATTTGTAACAATTATCTTGAGACCTTACTCCAGTGAATAGGCATTGATTAGTGTTATCAAAAACTTTGCATTCATGTTTGTCAAAATTAACATGTAAATTGTCATCACATAGTTGGCTTATACTAATCAAATTAGCTTTCAAACCCTCTACATGATAGACATTTTTCAATTTAGGCATGTCATTTACACATAAAGTACCTTTACCTACAATCTTACCTTGTGCTCCTCCCCCATAATTCACATTTCCACCTTTGACAGTGATGTAATCCGTGAGGAATTCTGCATTACCTGTCATGTGCCTTGAGCACCCGCTATCAAAGTACCATGAGCTAGCAATGCTGCTCTTGAGAGAGGTGAACACTACCTTGCACTCCTCATTCTTCTTTTCTATCCAAACAAACTGACCTGTTTTCTGGCGATGTGAGTGGTGATGTGAGTGCATCCGTCCACTCATCTGAGGAGCATCTTTTCCCAGGTCATGAATCCTTTTGTAACAAAAAGGTCTTATGTGTCCTGGTAAGAAGCAGTAATGGCACACAAATCTTTTTTTCTTGTTTGAAGATTTCGTGTTGTGAATAGTCTTAGGTTTTGAGGAACTTTCTCCTTCTTTTATAAAATTTGATTTATAGCCAAGACCAGTTTTCGAAATTTTACTCACATTTAGAACCTCATCAAGAGTAGCCTTTCCAGCATTCATTTTTTCAAAAGTTTTCTTGGCCTCTGTGAGTTCGGTTTTGGTCTTCTCAAGTTCAATGTCACGTTTAGTGAGCATGACCTCAAGTTTAGCTAAAGAATCTTTTTGATTGTCATTTTTAGTGGATAACTCTTTAAGTTCACCTTTTACTTTCGATAATTCAGTGGAGAGTTTTTCATTTACCTTTTCAAAGACGGCAATTTTCTCTATACGCTTTTCCCAATCGGCATATAGCTCAGCATAGGCATCCAGTAGTTCGTTATAGTTTCCATCATCTTCTTCTTCATTTTCAGACTTCTTGTTCAGCGAGGAAGTATAACAGTTTATAAAATATTCAGAAGATGTGATGGTAGATGTGATAACATCTGAAGCTACATCAGATTGATGTTCATGATTTGGAGGCGAGATTTCCATGATTGCTAAGTTTAGCGACTCATCTTCGTCCTCACTATCACTAAAGGTCGCACTTAGGCTCATCCCCTTTTTCTTCAGAGTATTGGCACATTCATTCGCATAATGCCCAAAGCCTTTACAGGCTCTACACTGAACAGATTCAGATCTATTTTTAGAAAAACTAGTGGGTTTCTTGAAAGTACTCTCATTATCCTCTTTTGGTTTATCAAACGTAGTTGATTTTTTAGAAGAAAATTTGTTGTCCCTTTTGTTTTTGAGAAAAGAAGTAAATTTTTTTGTTAAAAGAGCAACATCTTCGGTTTCCAAATTAGAAGTATCAATTTCATTTGAGATTTCCTCAATCTCTTTTGGAATTGAGGATGCTTTAGAAAGAGCAGAAGCAATAGCAACACTTTCAGCTTTATGTTGTTGCTGAATGGAAATGTTCATTTCAAACATGTTTAGCTTACCCACAAGAGTATCTAAAGCCATGGTTGCAGTATCATTTGCTTCTTCAATAGCAGCTATTTTAATGTTAAACTTATCTGTGACAGTCCTTAACATTTTGCATACTAATCTAGCATTTGAAATAGGCTCACCTAGGGAGAGGCACTCATTTTAGATTTCTCGTATTCTTGCAGAATAGCTTTTTATGTCCTCAGTCTCAGACAACCTCAAGTTTTCAAACTTGGTCATGAGAATCCTTAACCTAGTGGCTTTGACACTGTCATCACCTTCACAGTGAGCTTGCAAAATATCCCAGGCTTTCTTTGCTATATTTTGGTTTAAAACAAGTCTAAACATGTGTTCATCCACATGACTTGAAATAGCACCAAGAGCCTTAGAATTGTAATTAGCAAGAGTGACCTCATCAGCGGTCCATTCTTCCTCAGGTTTGATTTTATACACCTTTTCGGAGGTTTCACCCACTTCTTCTTTATTCTTAACTTCAACCTTAGGAGGGGACCAAGGAATAATGATGCTAAGCCATGCTCGTTCATCAATTGCTTTGATGAAGAGATGCATTTTGGCTTTTCAGATAGCATAATTAGTACCATCTAAAACCGGGGGACGATATTGATTCAAGTGTCCTTCCATAATGACCACTCTTTCTTGGATCTCACTCAGTGAAGTCGAGTGTAGGCTCTGATACCAATTGAAAGAAATGGAGCGGCTAGGAAGTTCACAGGAACACGAAACTAGCTGATGTGAGTCCTGATGCTATCGCACCCGCACTAGCACAACAGAGAAATGCAGCGAAATAATAAAAATAGAACAGAAATAAACAAAGGATTAAACACTTATCTACAGCAATATGCTGTAGACAATAAAACTTCTCTTATTAAATCACTTTCAAATTAATTACAAAAACGTAAACTAAGAGAATGACGAAATCAACAAAGAGAACTCTCACTGAAACAAAACTCCTCTCAGCCTGAAATCCTTCAGCCTTTTGGAGTGTAAACATCGTGTATCTTGAACTGCCTTGGGACGTGTATTTATAGCAAAGGAGTTCAATCTTGATAAGTAAGGATGACCTTGATTGGATAGCTTGATTATCATCAATCTTCCTTCATCTCTTTATCTTTCTTCAAGCTATCTTTATCCCATGTGAGAGTCCTAAAATAAACAATCAAAACAATACTAAAAACATAATAAATTTCAGTTAATAGGTTAGTAAATAAAAGAAAAATATTTACCTAATTTAAATACAAAGAAAGTAACAAAACATAATTAAGTCAACCTCTTTGACTTGGTCAAGTGTGATTCTATCACACTTTCAACTTGATAAAGCGACTGTATTAATGCCAGAATAATTGAGTTTCGTGTGTTGGGCCTAGCCCGTCACTTTTATTTCGTTTACCATATTTGATTCCTAAAAAGTAGCCGGATTGACAGCGAACTGCTCAAGCGTTGGACTGCACCCGTACTTACGTGCGCGGTTCAACTTTGCCACACCATACCATTTTTCAATTAATGACTGATATTAATATAATAGGTCCCGAAAATGCAAAATCAATCTCACCTCAAAACATAGCTCATGTGACCCGCTCTCAATTGTGAGCATGAGTGCCAAAGCAATTGGGCCTCACGAGCGATTCCAATTCCGTTTGGAGAATGGAAGAAGCATAATTAGATTAGTTAAATGGTTTTGTATTTGCTCGAAGGAATATTCAGAGGTGAGGGTTATTGCCATTACAATTTTTACTAATTTATTAAAAAAAATTGTACATTAACACAATCATTCTTAGACAATTTAAAAAGATAGTATAATATTTTAGAAAAATATTACTCCCTTCGTCCCATTTCAAGCTTCACCTTTTGCCAAAACGGGTGTTCCGTTAAAAACTTCACATTTCCTAAAATGGCAAATAATCTTTACTATTCCACCCACTCATTCTCTTTTCTATTTCACTTTTATACTCACAACATTTTTTAAATTTACTATTCCTTTCACTCATTCTCTCTCCTATTTTACTTTTACACTCATAACACTTTCTCCACTTATCTTTTTTCTTAATTTGCGTGTCACTTTCACCGTCATAAAAGCTTGAAATGAGACAGAGGGAGTATATTCCTAGAAAAACGGTTCAACACAAAAACATAGTAAATAAAATCTATGTATATTAATTACTCAATCACCAAAGTGAAAACGGATGATGGAAAATAAATTAAAAAGAAAAAGTTGAAAAGTGAAATGAAGGTTAATGTCTCTAGAAAAAGTGTTTACTGAAAGACGAAATTAATATTTTAGCCACTCAACTATAAGCCAATTTTCAATGGCCTCTCAAAATTATTTATTTTTTGAATTTCACCGCTAAACTTTACTCGTTTTCAATTTCATCACTTTGTCCATTAAATTATCAAAAACTTAATAAAAGTTAGTTACATGACTACACGTTACTAACTTAGGTTAAATTTTTAATGGCTTTATTAACTTATTGTTATGTGTCATGCTTAGGATTAGGTGAGACATATGAATCTCACTTGCATGTACAATGGCGGGGGTTTCCCTCCCTAAGTTAACTAAGTCATCAAACATTTAACATAAGTTAGTCATGAGCAGTCACATGACTAACTTTGTTAGATGTTTGTGAAAGTTTAATTTATACAGGAAATCAGTTTTCAACAGAACAGACTATGGATATGTGTACAAAATTGAGTCACAAATATACACACATCTGAAATATGCAGCAGAATAAAACTGATAACACAAAGGATTAAACGTTTACTGGTTCTACCGCAGCAAAATAAGACTTTAAACCTAAAAAGGTTTTTACTATTAAAGATTTGAAATACAAATTTAAACAATGATAAGTGAAACAAAAAGTTAAAAATACTAAATCAGATCATAACCAACTTCTAAACAATGAACAACCTTTCTTTTGCAAAGGAAGCCTATTATAAACTGAAGAAAAATAAAGAACTTATATGAAATCTAGATGTAAGTTTAGATGTAAGTGATAGGCTAAAATCGCACGCCTACAAATTACTTACTAAGACAAGACTCGACTACAAAACTGCAGCAAGGACAAGTCCAGGGTCGATCCACTGAAGAACGGTTATTTGTTTATGTAATAGTCACAGACCAGATTGGGGGGGGGGGTTTGTTTGAATTGATTGTTGTATTTATACTAAAGCAAGAAAATAGAGTTGTAAACAATAATTGAAAGAGAACTTTGGATCATAGTTCTATCCCCATTCTAATTCTGAATATCATTGGTTAAATCCCTTCCGTTATTCCCCTATTCACCCAATCACAAGATATATTTCAATCTCTATTTCTTTCTTTGATAATAGTTAATAGCGGCGACACGCTCAACTAAAAATCCTAATTGATAAACAAACTAAGCCGACACGGTCAAAATTCGATTAAGCAATTGATTTCGATTTAAGAAACTAAGATTGGAAATAATCACTAATATACTTTCAATTAGATAATTATCTAGTTTTACCCAATTCACGAATCAAGATGACACATACAAGATTTATGAAATTGCTACGGTGAAAACCCTAATCCGACACGATAGAAGGGAATTCTAGCAGTAATTAATCACAAGAATTAAGAAATTGATCAAGTTTCTAAACCCTAGTAATCAATATAAATCAAGCAAAGCAAGTAAAACTATGAAATAGGGATAATAATGGGGAAGAGAAAACAAACCTCAATTCATAAAAAGAATGGTTCAAAGAACCCTAATCCAAAGCTATAGAGATTTTAGCCCTCCATGAAAAAGACAAAAGCTTTCATTGTTTTCTCCAAAACTAACGTAAAATATGATAAAAGATAAAAACTAAAATAAGTTGGAAAGGAGTATATATACTCCTCCCATAAATAACCTAGGTTCCAAAGAAAGAAAATAAATTAAAAACATAAAAGCAAACCAAAATCCCGTCGCTCGCTGATTTCGCCTGGCGCTGAGGGCACGACTCGTGCGGTCTGGGATGACTCGTCCCTCGTTGCCTCTTCTCTGCTTCTGTCGTCCCTGTTATGGGGAAGAATTGGTTGAGTCGGGGACGACTCGTCCCCTGAACCAAGCTTCCTGAATCTGTCGCTTTCTCTTGACTCTTTGCTCGATTTGCTGGCTTCCATGGAAATTGAAGTAGAGATGATGCACTTGCCTCCTTGACTTGAGAACCAAATTCGATTACAAGGTATAACTCTCTAAATCTCCCTCGAATTACAATGTTTCTCAATAATTTCTCACAATACATAATTCTCTCAATATTACATCAAACCTAACTAAATACATGGAAATTGAACATAATAAGCACGGAAAATATAGGAATTAGATAGTATGAAATACACCATATCAAATACCCCCACGCTTAGACCATTACTCGTCCCTGAGTAATATCCTAAACTCCAATTAACCACCGGTCTAAAAACAGATGCGTGGGAGGTAAATGACTCCTATTCTCCTCTAATCCGCCAACAAAAGTCAATGAGAAATAAAAACCATCGGAGTAATAGAAACTCCGTCTCCTTATAACACCAAAATATAAACAATGATAATAATGACCTTAGCTTGATACCAACTCCCATAATAAAACGGTATCCAAACTAAGGTCCACACAAATAAGCCAAGGGGAACTAAATATGTCATACGTTTCCCCCACGCTTGGCTCACACTACATACACCCTCATAAAAAGAAATCATTGTTAAGGTTGAGATCCTTAAACAAAAATTTACCTCGTGAAAAGCACCAACACCCCTTATAACTCCAACAGTGAACGAGGGTTTCTAAATCCTAGGCACCACTATCCATACCTCCTACTCCAATAATGGTCCTACCCGATACTCCAAACCTCCCTTATGTCTTCAACTCCGGTGATATAAATGATAGTATACATTTCACTTCCTCACCTTTTGCCTAGGTGTCATTTCCGATTTTCACCTAGCCACTCTTTTTTTTTCTTCTTCTTTTATTTTTTATTTTTTTTTTTTGAAAAGAGAAATAACGTATATACAATGATACAACATTCATCCTTCCCCCCACGCTTAAACCAGACATTGTCCTCAATGACACCAAGCAATAAATACGGGACAATAAAAACATGGGGAAAAGGGCACCAAAGAATAATCAAGTAAGGGGAAGGGAGGCCCCACCAACATGGGCCTCATCAATGTAAGGGGGATAAAAGAAATCTTTTCGAGTTACCTCTAAAAGATGTTTCGGTTCCATGACATGCCTCCCTGTTGGAGACCACTTCAGCTTTCCCTTAATCTTCTCTTTTGCTTTCTTCCCCACCCTTGGTGGTTTTCCTTTCTTCTTTTCCTCCGGCGTCACTTTTGGAGCTTCACCATCATCAATATCTACCGCACCTCCATCCTTTGCTTTTGGTTCCCTCAAATCCATGGCACACACCTTACGAACATTGTCGGGAAAATTCTTATCATCGAAAGCATTCAAACTCACCACTTTTTCATCAAACTCCATGATTAAAGAACCATTTTTCACATTCAGCTTTGTTTCAGTAGTAGACATAAATGGCCTCCCCAACAAAATGGGTGCCTCAGAATCCTACTCCATCTCAAGAACATAAAAATCTGCAGGGAAAACCAAATCACCAACCCGGACATCGACATCTCGAACCACCCCCTTTGGGTATGCGTTGGACTTATCCGCCAACTGTATCACTAATCGAGTATCCTCCAATTTACCCAATTTAAGGTTTTCAAACAATGTACAAGGCATAACATTGATTGAAGCCCCTAAATCAAGCATAGCTTTCTGAACTGAACTACTCCCAAAAGTCACTGGAAACACGAACATGCCCGGATCACTACACTTTTTGGGCATCTTTTTCTGATAAACCGCGCTAACATGTTCAATAACCTTAATCTTTTTCTGACTCCTTAGCTTCTGATTTCTCTTGGTGGTACACAACTCTTTCAAAAACTTAGCATATCTCGGAACGGTCTGAAGAAGGTCCAAGAATGGGATGTTCACCTCTAGCCTCTTGAATGTATCAAAAATAGCCTTGTCATGCTCCTTTGAGGCATCTCTCTTCAATGCTTCCGGAAAAGGTGGGACCGGCTCATAAACACGACATGGTGGTGGAACATATTTCTCGGAAACCTTCTCTTTCTGTACATCCTTCTCTACCACCAACTTCGGCTCAACTCTCTTGTCAACTTTCTGTTCAGCATCTATAGAAACCATCTGCCCATCAACTTTCTTCTTCCGCCTCACATACACTGCGCTAACATTTTGCTTCGGAAGGTTTTCAGTTTGAGGTGATGATTTTGCCGCCTCTCTAGCTTCCATTCTTACCACTGCCTCTTCAATCTGCCCCATTTGTCTCTCCAGGTTACCAATGCTAGCATCAGTCCTATGCTGATACTGCTGAAAACTGCTTGAAAAGGTAGTCATACTTTGAGCCAGTGTACGAAACATGTCATCTGTAGACTGCTGCTGCTGCTGCTGTGGTGGTTGTCCCCATCTAGCATTGGGTTGATTACCCCCATAGTTATAATGTCTCTGATGCTGTTGTGGGAACCCAACTGAATTCACATTCTCCTGACCTTCCGTCCGACTCAACAGTAACTGCTTCATCATACATTTCAACTCCTTGACCTCGGACTCAAGCTTCTCATTCTCCCCCATTGCTTGTGCCCATAGCACTAACCTGTCTAATACTGGACCTCCTACCATGGATTCTGGTACTCTTTGCTAGCTCATCCAACAATTTCTGAGCCTCTGCAGTGGTTTTGTTCAAAATACTACCCCCACAGGAAGAATCAACCAACCTCTTATCCTGATCAGAAAGTCCCCCGTGAAAGTGCATAATCAACTGCTCTTCATCATATCCATGATAAGGACAACTCCTGGTAAGTGTATGGAACCGATTGTAAAACTCATAAAATGATTCATCTGCCTTCTGTTCCATGTTACTGATGTCCCTTTTCATGACATTTATCTGGTTCACCGAAAAGAACTCATCCAAAAATGCCTCCTTCATCTGCTTCCAGGTGGTTATACTGTTCGGGGCCAGATGATAATACCACATATTAGCTCTGTCCTTCAAGGTGAAGGAGAAGGCTGGAAGAAGAAGCAGCTCAATTGGAAGATTAGCAGGCTTCATGCTGTTGCAAACTTGCACGAATTGAGATACGTGCTGATTCGGTTTTTCACCGGGTAGCCCATTGAAAATCGGCAATTGATTAAGTAATCCCGGTTTCAACTCGAATGTGACTCCCTCAGGCAAAGCGGGAAAAGTGACTGCATGTGGTTGCTCCGTCTAATTAGGAGCAGTTTTCTGCCTGAGTGTCTGGGGTGCTCTATCACCCATCTCTTTCTTGATTGTCCTTTCAATTTCTGGATCAAGAAGCTCAAGAGAATAATCAGTAGAACTGGTATGGACCAAACAATGATCCACACCATGAAGGAACAGGGGGTGAAACTAATAAAAAGATAAAAGACAAACAAATAAAAAAATGACAGAAATTAAATAAGAACACAAAAAAATAAACACCGTTCCTCGACAACGGTGCCAAAATTTGATAGGCTAAAATCGCACGCCTACAAATTACTTACCAAGACAAGACTCGGCTACAAAACTGCAGCAAGGACAAGTCCAGGGTCGATCCACTGAAGAACGGTTATTTGTTTATGTAATAGTCACAGACCAGATTTGGGGGTTTGTTTGAATTGATTGTTGTATTTATACTAAAGCAAGAAAATAGAGTTGTAAACAATAATTGAAAGAGAACTTTGGATCACGATTCTATTCCCATTCTAATTCTGAAAATCATTGGTTAAATCCCTTCCGTTATTTCCCTATTCACCCAATCACAAGATATATTTCAATCTCTGTTTCTTTCCTTGATAATAGTTAATAGCGTCGACACGCTCAACTAAAAAACCTAATTGATAAACAAACTAAGCCGACATGGTCAAAATTCGATTAAGCAATTGATTTCGATTTAAGAAACTAAGATTGAGAATAATCACTAATATACTTTCAATTAGATAATTATATAGTTTTACCCAATTCACGAATCAAGATGACACATACATGATTTATGAAATTGCTACGATGAAAACCCTAATCCGACACGATATAAGGGAATTCTAGTAGTAATTAATCACAAGAATTAGGAAATTGATCAAGTTTCTAAACCCTAGTAATCAATATAAATCAAGGAAAGCAAGTAAAACTATGAAATAGAAATAATAATGGGGAAGAGAAAACAAACCTCAATTCATAAAAAGAATGGTTCAAAGAACCCTAATCCAAAGCTATGGAGATTTTTGCCCTCCATGAAAAGACAAAAGCTTTCATTGTTTTCTCCAAAACTAATGTAAAATATGTTAAAAGATAAAAAAAAAAAACTAAAACAAGTTGGAAATGAGTATATATACTCCTCCCATAAATAACCTAGGTTAAAAAGAAAGAAAATAAATTAAAAACATAAAAGCAAACCAAAATCCCGTCGCTCGCTGATTTCGCCTGGCGCTGAGGGCATGACTCGTGCGGTCTGGGACGACTCGTCCCTCGTTGCGTCTTCTTTCCTTCGTCGTCCCTGTTATGGGGAAGAATTGGTTGAGTCGGGGACGACTCGTCCCCTGAACCAAGCTTCCTGAATCTGTCGCTTTCTCTTGACTCTTTGCTCGATTTGTTGGCTTCCATGGAAATTGAAGTAGAGATGATGCACTTGCCTCCTTGACTTGAGAACCAAATTCGATTACAAGGTATAACTCTCTAAATCTCCCTCGAATTACAATGTTTCTCAATAATTTCTCACAATATATAATTCTCTCAATATTACATCGAACCTAACTAAATACATGGAAATTGAACATAATAAGCACAGAAAATATAGGAATTAGATAGTATGAAATACGCCATATCTGTAAGACATAACTTTACTAACAACCTAAAAAGCTATCTTGAATCGGTGAGATATAAAAGATTTCTCTTCCAAGAAATTCTTAATGTGTGTCTTCTCTTGTGCCGTGTTTATTGTATTTATTGGCAACTTTGAGAAATCCTTCAATCAATCTCTTCCTCCTTTATAACAATCCAAATCCTTTAAGAAAACAAAATGTTGACACTAACAAAGAAATCAATCAATCTCTTCCTCCTTTATAACAATCCAAATCCTTTAAGAAAACAAAATGTTGACACTAACAAAGAAAAGAGATTTATTAGTAACATTAGTACTAATCTAAGAGTTGGTTTTGGGAGAAACTAGACACTAACAAAGAAAAGAGATTTATTAGTAACATTAGTACTAATCTAAGAGTTAGTTTTGGGAGAAACTAGTTTCTCCCAAATATTATAAAAAGTCCTGTTTTATTTTAAAAATCGGTTCAATGACCGGTTAAAAAAGCCGGGTTAATTTGGTTTAAAATTCATGTACCGGTTTTTTTAAGTTAAAAACAAGACTTTTTATAAAAAAAATTCTGCTAATCTAAATCAACTACAATATATTTACATAAATAAAAGATATGTACAAATATAAACAATGTTCTTTTCGTATATTCATCTAAATCTTTGATAGGAAAGTCAAAAACTCACTTATCAAATTTACAAATATTGTTTCAAATTAGGGGAGCCAATATTATCTAAAAATCTCACACTTTCAATTTGATAATTTAATTGATGGAGTGGTGACATTGAAAAAAATATAAAAGTTCAATCGTGAAAATATGGTTTTTGCCTTGCGGAAATATTACAAAGCAACTTAAAGTGATATTTTTTACAATCTTCTAAATTAACTGCCTGTGAAAAGGTGATTTGCACTATAAATGCAGAAGCATTGCACTGAGTACGTACACCTCTTGAACCATTTTACCTAAGTCAAGTATTATAAAAAAATCTTGCACATTATAAATATATCCAGAGTGAATTAAGGCCATGGATGTTAAGGGAATAACAACAGTTTGTCAGATGTTCTTCATCATGGCTATACTTTTTCCAGTGTCTACATACGTGAGAGCGGAACTTGATGAACGTTGTTATAACGATTGCGTACAAGCGGGTTGTTTAGGAGAATTTCACGATCTTAAGCTGTCGACTAATTGTCAAGTTTCCTGTGGTGGCGGCCGCCCAAAAAGTGAGACAATATGTATGTATGTATGTTCACTTGATCGTTGCACCAAGTTCGAAGGTAAATTTACTTGCTCCCCTTTGCATTTTGGTAAATAATTTGATAATTTTTTAATTTGTGAAAAACTAACATATTATATTTTCATGTCGCAGATGAAAAGAAAATAGAAGAATGTTTGAAGGAATGCGCTAATGATGTCTGCAAGATTGCGAATACTAAACACAATTAACTTACGATCATGTATCTTTATATAAAAAAAATGATATCGTAATATTGGAATAAGGAGAAGTCATGGCATAAATGAATTATATTATAATTAAGAGTTGCCTATAGAAAATGGAGATGTCATGACATAAATAAATATAACCAAGCTATTTTTGGGATGTTTATGCAATAAAATGAGTAATGTCAGAAGTAATATGATGATTCACTATAATTTTTTTATTAAATTCGAATGAACTTTATTTAATAGAAAATTATATATATATATATTAAAAAAATTGCTATTGAGGGATCAATTAAATATTATCAAGAAGACTTTGAATAAATTTTTAAAAATAATTAATTTTTGTGAATAACTAGTGTAAGTGCAAACTGTGATGTTATCACAATTGTTGTTAACACTTTTTAAGTGTTACCCCAAATCAGGGTTTTGAAAGATAGTTGATCATTTATTTAACAAATAATTTTGTACTAATTTATAACATATATTGCAAGATTTCTGTTTTTGTTGGTTCATATTTAATATTACAATAAGGTGGAAATACTATAAACAAAAAATAAGGTTAAAGAGGAGAAGTTATGTATAAAAAGAGAAATAATGCATAACTTGAGAATAGTATGAAAAACGTGAGAATACCTTGTCAAAGGGCTTGTGATTTAAAGAAGTACTAGAAAGCTAATGCATGATAGTACAAGGGCATGAAGTTTGGACTTGGATAACAACAAGTTTGTTCATAAAATCAAGCAAAAGAAGACCCTTTCTCCCTCAATACTAGGCATGATGATACAACCACCTCCCACTCTCATCCGAATTTACTCAACCAATCATGAGTAATCCCAAAGTCTTTTGAAGAATATAAATAGCAAGGATCATCACTTGAAAAATTGAACCAAACCAAGAAAACTATTAAGGACTCCTTGGTTCTATTAGACTCGATCCTCCCACACATGCTTCCACTCTTGATGACTTTTGTAGAGAGAGTGCCGTGACTATGATAGAGTTTCGCGTTTAATCTTATTCGTTACATTAAGTATATATTGTAATAACAATAGGGAACTTTCGCCTTATACATACGAATCTTATATATGGTAAAGGTCTCGCCTTTTAAGACACCCTCAAGTTATATATATTTATATAACCTGAGAAAAACAAATTCTTGTATTTTTATTCAGCTGCAATTTCGTTTTAAAAATTGTTTTAATTTTTAGTTGTGTGTGTTGTCTGAAGTGTTATCGTTGGTACTACCAACACTTTTGATAACACTTCCTCAAATAGGCTATTGACAATTTCAATTGCTATCAGAGCCGTGCACTTGATACACTAACTGTTTGGTCTAGTTGTCATGGCTTTTGATTCACCTAATCCTAATCAAAATAGGCTTCCTGTTCTTGATGGGTCAAATTATGCATATTGGAAGATCCATCTTCGCTCGCATATCAAATCAATTGATCTTCGGGATTGGTGATCTCTAATCAATGGTTATTCTGTTACATTGTTACCTCCGGATGAGGATGGTGATGTTCAAATCAAACCTGAATTCGAATGTATCAATGAAGAGAATAACCTAGCTAGTTTCAATGAAAAAGCAATTAATTCCATTTATGAGTGGGTAGAAATGCATGTTTTTAAACTCATTCAAAACACTTCCACGACTAAGAAAACTTGGGATATTTTGCAAAGATTTTGTGATGGAGATGGTAGTATGCATGAAACTAAGCTTAAGAGGATCACTAGCAAATTTAAAAGATTGAGGATTGGTGAAAATGAAAATATTTCTTAATATTTTGAAAATTATTTGATATTGCAAATGAATGTCAAGTTTGGGTGAACCTTTATGTAAGTACCTCAATCTGGGTCGTTAATGTTTCGTCAGCCCAAATTAATGATTTATTATCATTTAGGGGCATTTTGGACATTATTTTTACAATTTGAATGAGGAAGGACCTCTTAGGAATAAAAAAATGGACAATTACCTCGCTGGAAGTCTGTCATTCCCAATAAAATGGAATATTGACCATTTAGAAAAAGCAAAAACTGCTTTCTGCAAAAATAGGCACGCCTGCTGGGTCATCCGCGCGGATGAGATTATACCTACAATCTTGTCCACGCGGATAAGATCAGCACCCAGGCAACCTATAAATACAGCCCTTCTCCCTCAGTTTCAAAAGGCCCAAAAATACGAAAACCTACTATCACTCTGCCCAAATTCACCCTCAAACAGCCATTTACACTCCAATAACTCAAATTCCACACCAAATCCATCCTCAAATCCACTCCAAAACCACTTTTGACCCTTGAAATCCTTCAAACCCTAAACATAAACCCAAGAAATATTGGTAAATCCTTATTCCCTTCACTCATATCTCTCTCATTCATACACTTGCTCCATACTCATACTATGTAGTTTAGCTTTCTTCTTTTGTTCATCCCCTTTCCCCTTGTCCTAAGGATCCAAGAGGATCTCCATGGAGTTCATCTCCATGGATGGTTCTCTACATGGATCTACATTTTATTTATGTATTTCCCCTTGTCCCTTTTCATTAACTAGTCCTTGTTTGATTTTTTCTCTCTTGACCTAAATGTGGTCATCTTGGAGTTCATCTCCATGGATGATCACTTCAAATGGTCCATATTTCATGCTTCTTTACATGTTTAGTTTTACTTGCTTTCTTGACCTCAATATGGTCATCTTGGAGTCAATCTCCATAGATGATCATTTCAAATGGTCCACATTATTTATATTCCTTGCAAATTCCCCTCCCCATGTCTAAGATGCTCACCTTGGAACACTTTCCTTGGATGAACATCATCTAGACTTACAAAATAGGTCACACAAGATGTAGGAGATACACTTGAGTATAGATCTCAAGGATGGTCATCTTATGACCACCTTAGAGATCTTCCTCTAAAGTTGATACATCTTGACCTAAATCTCTTGTCAATTTACTTTCATGTCAAATTCCCCATTTCCCCTAGCAAATGAAATACTCACAAAGTCCCAACGTACCCCCGGGATGACTTGATTAAGTGGATTCATCACTTATGACCACTAATCAAAGTCTAGGGAAAGAGAGGACAAGCATGGATGCCAAAATCCCAATCTCCATTTACTTTCTTTCTTTCAGTTACAATTCCAGTTAAGTTCTGTAAATCCAGTTAACTTTTTGGAAATTACACTGACTAAACTGGAAAACTGTAAAATATGGAGACTGCAGCCCTATCCGCGCGGATAAGATTGCACTGCAGTCTTGTCCAAGTGGATGAAATTGTCATCTGCAAACAATCCTTCCTTTTTCTGTTATTTTCAGTTTAATCCCTGTTTTCAAACTATTTTTCAGTTCAGTCCTTACAATTTCAATTATTTTCAGAAAAGTCCCTATAAATACACACAAACACACACACAAAAGGTTTCAAGTGAGGAAGACTCGTCATACGAGGCATTCTGGGTTAACACCAACGTTTTTCCCGGAGCATAACGTGACCTCCGAACCCATTTTCTCTAATTTTGGGTATTTTTCAAAGTTTTGACCCTTAAACAAAAAACAGCGTGGCGACTCCGAAAATGATTTTTTTTAAGTCCGATAAAGATTTTTTCAAAACTTTTTCCAAAGAAACAAGCAAGAGTCTTGTCGGGCGGCTCAAAAGGAAAATCGTCGCGGCGGATACACATCATCACAGTGGCGACTCCGCTGGGGACATAAATAAATAAGTTTTTTTTTAAAAAAAATAAAATAAAAAATAAATAAAAATGATACTCGGTATATAGGTGGAAATCATTAAATTTCCTGTTGACGCCTCCTTATCGGAGTCGGGGATAAATTATGGTATAACAATGCCACGTACTGGTGTCATTTCAAAAAAAAAAAAAACTTTTGTGGGTCAAACTTTCGTCCCAACACTTGAGAATTTTTGTTTTGTGTATGTATGTATTTTCCTGTTATGCTTTGATGTCGTTTTGACCGTTCCGAAAAAGTCAAATTTTGACTGTCGGATTGATTCTTTTAACTACTTAAAATTTTATGTGCTTATGTGCTTACATGTTTTCAAATAAAAAAAATATTTTCTGCATGCATCATGCCTTTAAGATACATTTGAAAATCTCTGTTTTTACTCAAAAAGGAATGTAGACTGCCGCACACTGCGCGCACGTTGACCGTACACTGCACACTACGTCCTTAACCTGGGAAATCTCAGTAGCAGCCTGGGAGGCCTTACTACGCCTCTCGTGCGAGCACGGGATGACCCAAACAGCCATTGGTTTACCCTCGTGTTGACCCTGCACTTGTCCGTGACACACTTTTTTCGAGACTCGGCTTGTTTTTGGTTTGGTCCGTGTCAGACTGTGTTAGTGCATGCCCCGTGTAGGTCAAACCCTAGTCAACGTGCCAAGTCAGGATCCCCCGCGGACCTAACTCAGTCGAAGTCATGCCGGTTTTCCGTCATGAACTTTGACCCGATCTTGACTGGGGCTCGGACTTTGACTTTGACCCGCATGGCTCATACACCGGCTCCCGGTATGACACCGAGTCATCAAGGATTAACACTCAATCCATGTCTAATTACCGCTTAACCAACAACGAAGTCAAGATCCTTGTTCTATTATCAGTCGGAGTCATGCCGGTTTTCCGTCAGTCACTTTGACTCGATCTTGACCCTCGACTTTGGCCTCGCCGATAATTTACATCGAGTGCGCGTTAAGACTCCATGATCCGCCAGACCTTAGGTTCGCTTTCCTTTTCGGTCGGTGGGACCCGCATGCCCTACGGAGCCCTTGTTCGGGGTTAAGGTTGAGGGTCAGCAGGCGCAGTGATGGGTCCCACTGATCCAGGACTTAGAGTATTTAAAAAGGAAAAAGAAGAGCAATCTTTTCCAACCGCTTAGGTTTTAATAACACACGTTTTATGACAACGGGAACAAATAAACGCATGTTGCATGAACCCTGCGCCCAAACACCTACCCTTTTTCTTCCACCCCCAAAGTCTGAACCTCCCTTGTATCTTCCTCCCGCAGCACCTCGCAAGGCTTGGGTACGGACACCGGGTCACCGTCTGGCTAGTTGGGAAGAATCAAGTGCATCGTCAGCTTCACCGTTTGCTTAAACTCTGATTTTCAGAATGTCTGCATCAGCTGGTAACAATGGGGACAACACCACTCCGCCTCCCGGGACTCCCCAGACAGAACAACAGTGGAATCAGTTGGCCGAACAAATGAGACTGCGACAGGAAGCACAGATGAACAACCTTCTGGAAGCTATTAAGAGCCATGGTTTGGCCACCAGTCTTAATCCCGACGGCACTTTCACCGTGGAGGAAGAGGAGGACCCTAATCCAACTCTCGGTCGCCCTGACTACTCCAGGATGCCGCCGCCAGCCGCCTACAGCGTCGCTACCGGAACCCATGCTTCTCGATCTATGGGTCAGCCAGCTCCTCAGCCATAGGCTACTGGGCACATACAGTCTAGTAGGACAAGCCAATTCGCAGTTCCTCAGTGGGGACAAAATCAGTACGGAATGTCTTCCCATGGTTGGGGGTACCTCGGAATGCCACAGCAAGTTGGGATCCCACCTCAGTTTGGAACCGATCAGCCCGGACCTTCACAACAACAGTTCAGAGTACCACAGCAACAATCTGTAATGCCACCACTGCAGTTTGGTCTAGGACAACAGTCAGGTGCCCCTCCTCAAAATGATGTTGGTCCAGCTGCCCCTAACACCTCGCCAGCTTCCACAAACCCATTTCTCACTCAAGGTCCAATGGGCCAGCAAGCCCCCATCCCAGTCTCATCAGAATCACCAGGACCGCAGTATCCTCCCGGTTATACACCATCACCACAGCCAGGCATGCAGTTCAACAACCAGGGATCACAGCCCGCATTTAAGCCTACTTATGAGTCTCACCCCGGGAACCCGAGCTACCCGGCCACCTCAGGTCTGCCACCACCCTCTTTGCCAATTGGAAGTCAACAGCAAGCCGCTGGGTTCTATCCCTTTGCCCAGGCTCCTACTTACACTCCCCAGGGTAATTTGGCCCAAGGACATGTTTTCACCTATGTCCCCGAACCGGCCATCCCTTCCACCAGTGTGCCGCCAATGGTAACTCCTCTCTCCAGCTCAGTCACTGGTTTGAACACTATGGCTTCACCACAGTACCCTCATCTGGCTTGGTTCATGGAACAATACAAGGAAATGAAAGCACAGATTGCGAGCTGACAGGAAAGAAGGCCGCTCTCCGGCCCACAGATCCTGATTCTATTGTGCCTTTACCCCACAAGTTCGTGATGCCTAGTTTGGAATTGTTTGATGGAATTGCCTGCCCAAAAACCCATCTGGACACCTATACCCTAGCTATGAAAGCCAAAGGATGCACGAACAAGTAGCTGGCCGATTACTTCAGCCTCTCTTTGAAACTGGGGGCTCTGAAATGGTTCTTCCGGCTGAAACCCGAGTCCAGAGCCACTTGGGAACATATCACCAACGCCTTCACCGAAAAGTATAAGGCCAACCTGGAATGGGAGACGAATCGGGTAGACTTGCAAACAACTATGCAACACCCTGATGAGAATATTGGTGACTTTTACAAACGTTGGAACCTCAAGCTGAGTGAAATGACCATTCCTCCTTCTGATGAAGAACAGTTGTACATCTTTCAGTCATGTTTGAAGCCTCAACTAAGAGCATCCCTCAGCAATTTCCACTATCCAGATCTGCGTGCCATGGTCAGCTCTAGGGCTAAGTTTGAAAAGGCCTACAATCAGCAACAAGCAACTGCCCCTACTTACCGGTGCCGAGCCACCACAACCAATCATGTTCCTGCCCAGCCCAAGGGAAAAGAATCTGTCAACTTTGTCGGACAGAACTGCAACAATGCCACTCCTTTCGTGCCTAGGAAAGTCGAGATGCCCAAGCCTCAGAATATAAAGTTCAGTAACTTTGGAATGCCCCTGAGTGAAGTTTTCAGAGGACTAGTCAAGGAGGGTTTGATTCGGCCTTTGGATAATTACCAGCCCAGGGATCCCAGCATCCCATTGGACACCACCAAACATTGTGCTTTTCATCAGTACCACGGGCACCTTACGGACGATTGTATGGTGCTGAGGAAGGCTATACGAGGGCTAATTGAAAAGGAAAAGCTAGAAGTACCCGAGGGGCCCAACAGAGTCAACAATCCACTCCTTAGGAATAACATTGAGATCGGAGAGCCCTCTCACGCCAAGGAAGGTTTGGATGATGAGCCAAACGAAGACTCCCAAATACCCCTGATCAACTTGGTCGAGGATCCCGAATTCGGATTCCCACTCAGCCTCGAGAATGAGGGACAGGTTGATTCCCCCTGGTCCCATGTTAGCAGCTCCTGTAAGTACCCCAATCTGGATCACCCTCTTTTGAGCACCCGGGAAACACCGCATACTCACTCAAACGCAGTCTCGAACACCCGAAACCCTCAAAAAACCATTAAAACCCTTCAAAAACCCTCAAATTCCCAAAAAACCACCAACCAAACCAAGGGGGCCTTTCTGGGACAAAAAAACACAAAAGGACTTTTTGGAAATTATGCAAAAACTGGAAAAGCATAGAAGGTCCGTACGGACCTCTTTGCATGCTAAAAGGTCCATACGGACCTCTTTGCTACCAAACCTCATAATTACTGAATCCCCTTAAAGTCCATATTATTCCCTCAAATTCGGGAAAATCAAAATCTTGGATTACCTAGGAGGTCCGTACGGACCTTATTGCAAATTTTCCTACACTATAAATAGAGGGCTCCCCCTCCCTCATTTCACACACCATCCTCTTCTCCTCTCTCCCCAAGCCTTCTGGCTCTCTCCTTAAGTCCTTTCGAGGCACTCCCGGTCCCTTTCGGTTCCTTTCGGGACCTTCCGAGCTCCCTTGTGGTGCTTCGAAGCTCTTCCGAGCGCTCCCGAGACGCTCCCGCACTGCCCGAGGCAATCTCGAGATACTCTGAGGCCCCTCATGGTACTCCGAGGCCTTGCCTGGTCTTTCCCGAGGCGTCCCGGCCCTTTCCGAGCCACACCGGCAATTCGGACGCACGCCGAACCTCTGCCCGAATCCAGCCAGCGATCCCAACGCACGCCGAACCTCTGCCCAAATCTAGCCAACGATCCCTGCGATCCCAACGCATGCCGAAACTCTGCCCGAGTGCACACCTGACAAACCCTAGGCACACCGAAGCTCTGTCCGCAGACAACTGGCACATCCCGAAGCAATCCCGGTCCATCCCAAAACAATATTCCATCCTCAAACACTATTCCCCAGCGGAAGACAGACATGAACCAACATTGGTAAGGCTTCCTTCCTACACTATTTCAATACATTTCAATATGTAGTGTACAATGTAGACATCCGACACAA
Source organism: Adenophora triphylla var. japonica (assembly GCA_022495995.1). Lineage (NCBI taxonomy): Eukaryota > Viridiplantae > Streptophyta > Magnoliopsida > Asterales > Campanulaceae > Adenophora > Adenophora triphylla. Next base: position 94,651 of record JAFEMH010006121.1, on the reverse strand, counting down.
CATGCATTTTTAAAAGCACACACACACACACTCAACATTTAAAGAAAGAAGGGGTATCGAAAGACTCGTTATACGAGGCTACTTGGGTGAGCTCTAATATTCTAATATTCTCTTCCCGAGGAGTAACCTGACCTCCGAACTAAAAATTCTCATCACACAAAAACAGTTTATTTTTAAACTGATGCATTTTCTCAATGTTTTGGGCTTAATCAAAACGGCGTGGCGACTCTACATTAAAAAACACAGCGAGACACCTCCACTGACACAACGCAAACGCAAACGGAATGCCAGATGTCGGGGCGCAATCGCTGCGCCTCTCGGATCCGGGCAATTTCCAAAAGCGACAAAGCGCGAGACGCCGGGGCCCACGCGCGAGCCGGATCCGGGTAATTTCAGTTGGCGACTCTGCTGGGGACATTTTGTTTAAAAAAAAAAACTTTTAAACAAAAACAAAAGATTTTTTTAAAAAAACAATGATGAGGGTCAAACTTTCATTTTACCCCTTTCTTTAACTATTGTGTGTGTGTGCATGTGCTTTATACAAAAAAAAAATATACAAAAAAAAATGCATCAATGTACATCTGTGTACATACATTTAAAATTCTTCAAAAACATCTGTTTTACTCAGAAAAAGAATTTTAGAGACCGCACACTACTTGCACTGCTGCCTCGGTACACCGCACGCTACTCGCACTGCTGCCTCAGAACACCGCACACTACGCGCACTGCTACCTCGGATACACTGCACACTACAATCCTCAACCCGGGGTGGTCTTAGTTGCAGTCCGTTTGGTCTTCCTAGGCCTCTTGGATGCGCACGGGATCATTCCAAACATCTCATCCTAGCCAAGTGTCAGCCCTGCATGCTTGAGTCACACTCTGTCCAGACTAGGTTGGTTTTTTACCCAGTCCGTGTCATACAGCCTGGATACATATCCCATGCCGGCCATTTTCTGAGTCGAAGCTCGGAACTCAAGATCCCTTGCGCAAGCAAAGCGATGCAAGGTCATGCTAAAATCTTGACCTGATCTTGATTTCCGAAGCTACACCCAGACGATGTTCCGTCCCGGATATACATCCATGCCCACATGTTTTCCCTTGAGTTAGGTTGTTCAAGTCGGTGATGGGCCCCAGCCGTAGAGAATCAATCTAGAAACTTCTTCCTCACATATTCCCATGAGGTGATGCAACCTAGCGTTAAACCACAGAACCAAGTCAATGCTGCACCTGTGAAGGTGCTGGTTAGTGCCTTGCATACTACGTCATCCTCGGATGAGACCAAGCACATGGTGGCCTCAAATTTTTGCATGTGGTTTAAGGCGTTGGTCGCGCCCGAATATTTGTCAAATGAAGGCAGCTTGAAATCCATGGGAGGCCTTAGTTTGAGCAAATCTCTAGATAAGGGTCGAAGAGTATTATAGTTTCGTTCGCCCTATCCTTCATCCTCCTTTCTGTCCGCCTCCATTTTTTCCAACCTCCTTTTCAATTTTAGCAGTTCCCTAGCATCATGGTCATTCCTTTGATAGGAGACGTTGTTGGACCTCTGCCTTTCATCTTGATGAGGCTCCCTTCTAGAGTAGGCCCTCTGCCTCTCACTCCTGAGAGGAGTTGCATCTCTTTCTCTCAATTCTCTATGAGACTGCGACCTTACTGACCTTACTCGCGACCTTCGACTATTCCTTTCATCTTCTTGATGTCTCCTCGAGACTGACTCGGCCTCTTGCTCTCTTCGTTGGTCAAGCCTATCTCTTAGGTCGACACTGGGATCTATGGAGATGTGAGAGGGATGAGGCATCTCGATCCTTGGCTAGCAAACGTCCTGGGGCCTCCATTCTGCCTAGCACCTCCATTAGCTCATCTATGGGAGGTAACAGAAGGAGCAGGTCGGTATGATCTTCTATTACCCTTAGGAGATTCCGGCATGTCGAGCAACTCCTCTTGAACCTCTAGCAAACTTTGGAGCAATCTAGCCCGCTCCATCAGTATATCCTTCCCATTGGGTGATTATTTGAGGGACCTGGATTGTCGCCTGCAACTGTTCGACCCACTTGGATTCGTTTTGGTTGTGGCTCCTCTTCTTGCGCGGGCATAAGCCTTTTTTCTCTTCTATTATCCTGCAGGCCCGTGACATCAGAAACGTTATTGAAGCGGGTCGCTCTTCTAGCGTGGCATCCCGGCGGGCCACAAGGCAAATTAGCGTTACGATTTTCGGCACCGGTGTCCATGTTTCTACCGGCATTTTCTTGTTCGTTTTCGGTGGAGGGGGTAGCGGTGTGCCCATCAGATACCATTGTTTCTGTTTGATAGGATTTCGAGGTCAAATAAACTTCGTTCCCGACAATGGAATCAAACTGATATTGCAAGGAACGTGTTGACCAGCCTACGTCCAACAATTATGTTTGATCTTTTGGCTTTATTTGACCTGAAACAGTGAACACACGACTAGCCGGGGTGGTCTCCGGCTAAGACCCTCCGGCGTGAGAGTAAATATCACGTGTATAGCTTATAAACTGTATTGAGATTAATTGAACAACAAATAAGACATTACCTGTAAACGGCGTATGTTGTGAAGTACTTATAGCCTCTGATAAGAGTTAGAATTGTATGGGATTGCGTAGAATCCCTAAAAGCATGGAGAGAGTCGTGGATGTAACTGACTCCGAAATTGTAGGAGACAGTTATGGAAAAATTTTGGTCGACGTACGTCTCTGTAGGTCGTGGTCGCCTGAGTAAGTCAAGGTCGACCTGACATTGTATTATAGCCATATAGGATTTGTACAAGGAGCTGATCGTATGTCGAACTAAGCAAGGTCGAGACCAATAATGGTCGGACAATGAGTTAGATCGACTGATCTTTGTTGTTGGGTCAAGGGCCTTATAATAACTGGGTCGACCCACTTGATAACGCGACTGTAGTAATGCCAGAATAATTGGACTTCGTGTATTGGGCCTAATCCGTCACTTTTATTCCGTTTATCATATTTAATTCCTAAAAAATAACCGAATTGACAGCGAACTGCTCAAGCGTTGGACTGCACCAGTACTTACGTGCGGTTCAACTTTGCCACACCATACCATTTTTCAATTAATGACTGATATTAATATAATAGGTCCCGTAAATGCAAAATCAATCTCACCTCAAAACATAGCTCATGTGACCTGAAAGCGTGAGCTTTTTAGGAAACCAATTCTTGTTTCCTTATTTTAAAAGACTTCTATATGGTAAGAAGATTTTGGAACTTTCATGGAGATTTATAAGTATTCTACTTTGACTAGGAATTGTAAATATAGTAAATATCTTTTATTTATGTACATAGTTTTATATTAGGACTAACCTACTAATATTTGATTTCCTTGTGAGTGTGTTTTATGTTTTCATATAGGAAAAGGATTCTCACAAAGGAAGAGGTCGATTGCATGAAGATCTTCTCCATGGTGCAGTATAAATACAAGGCATTCAGCACAAAGAGAAGCTACGGTTTTTAGAGAGAAAAACACACATACTTCATTGCATACGTCCCTGTTGATTTTAGGTTGTGAGCTTACATCCGTAACTCACATCTAGGTTTTTATAAAGTTCTCTTGTTTTACTTCTGATTGAATAAGTCCTACTTGGGAAAGGGGAGTTGTTCATATCATAGAAGGTGATTAGAACTTGTTTAGTTTTTTCATATTTTAGTTTTTCACTTATTTGTTTTTGTAAGAAACAAAAGTTTTTATAGTGAAAGGTTTTTGGGCGTAAGCCTAGTTTGCTGATCACACAGATCGCAAGCGTATATAACTCTTGAGTTATTGCATTTAATTTGCTTTTATTTATTTTATTCATTTGCATTATACGTGGATGTGTGGACGGTTGTGAGACACATCTCGTACTCACATCCTTTGCCTGTTGCGTGATCTAAGTTTCCTAGCTACACGAAACTTTCAATTGGTATCGAGCCAACTCTCGAAATATTGCGAGTGTTGATCCAGAAAGTGTAGTCATTATGGAATGCCAAAATCACCAAAATAGGCCTCCTTTCTTGGATGGCACAAATTATTCTCTTTGGAAGTCTAAGATGCGAAATTACATCAAAAGTATTGATGAAAGAGCTTGGATGTGCATTCTTGTTGCATGGCAACCTCCTACTGTGGAGAAAAAGCCATCTTCTGGTGTTGGTGAGTCCTTTTTTGAAAGAAAACCTGAAGAACAATGGACTCTTGATGAAATACAAGCTGCTAATTACAATTTAAAAGCCATGGGTGCTATTTCCAGCCATGTTTCTGGGAATATGTACAAGCTTATAACAAATGAGAGTATAGCCAAAACTGCTTGGGATATTTTGCAAACTCAATGTGAGAGAGCACCAAGTGTGAAGGCTACCAGGCTTAGAATTTTAATGGATAGGTTTGAGTTACTTCGAATGGAAGAAACTGAGGATATTGTGTCATATGCTGCTAAGATTCATGAGATTTCAAATGAATGCACAAGTCTAGGAGAATCTATCTCCAATGCAAGACTTGTTAGTAAAATTCTAAGGACCTTACCTGAGAGGTTTAACATTAAAGTAGCTGTGATTGAAGAAACAAAGGACACAAACACTGTAGGTCTTGATACTATCATAGGAATCTTGACTTTGTTTGAGCTTAACCTTGAGGCTCAGAAGAAGAACAAAACACACAGTCTTGCCCTTAAAAGTCTTCTTTGCTCTACCAAAGGAGCTGGTGGAATTATCCTCTGAAATTGACAAGTCTAATCTTGAAGATGAGGATGTAGCTTTTATTTCAAAGAAATTCGGTTCTATCTTGAAAAATAGAAGGATAAGCAAATTCCCCAATAGACCTACTTCCAAGATCTTCTTGAAAAGCCAAAACCTAGCACTGACACTAGATTCAAGAAACCAACTTTTGAAAATAAATCATCTGAATCTGTCCAATGTAGGGCATGTCGTGGCTTTGGTCATTATGCCAATGAGTGTGCTAACACACTTAAAAAGAAGGGAATGAGCCTAACTGCTACCCTTAGTGACAGTGAGGATGAGGAAGAAGAAGTGGCTAATATGTCTGTCTTAAATTACCATTACGTGTTTAATGCCTTTTACTGAGATATAGAAGAATATACTCCTGAAAATCCCTTGGATGTGGGCTCGGTTGTGTACACATACGGTGTCACATCTGAACCGGTCTTGAGCTTGTTTCTCTATAAAAGGAGATTCAGATGATGAAGATGAAGAAAGAGACATTCCCTATGAGGAACTCTTTGCCACATACAAGGAGCTGCATACAGATTGGATGAAAAGATTGGACAAAATTGAGGTACTTGTTAAGGTAAACAAATCTCTTTCTGATAAATTGGCTGCTTGTGAAGATGAAAAAACTGTACTTTCAAAAGAAAATGATGCTCAAAAAGATACCATTGCAAGACTTGAAGTCCTTGTGACCAAAAGAGAGGTTGACCTTGAAAAATTCAAGAATGAATGTGAAAAAGGTGAAAATACTTTTACTAAGTTAAACAAAAGTAAAATGAAAATGGAAGAAGCTTTTTTTATGGGTCAACGTGACAAAATTGGTATAGGTTTTGAAAATAATTTTGTAAAGGAGGGATGTGAGGCTTCTACCTCAAAAAGTGTGAAAAAACATGTTTTTAAAGAAAAAGTCATTCTGAGTGAGAAGAAACCAAGGAAGAGGCATTATATTTGTCATTACTGCCTAGCTCCTGGTCACATTAGGCCCTTCTGTTACAAACTCAAGGCAGATAAAAAATCTGGTAATTTCAAACAGCCTCAGATGTGTGAGAAGATGTATGCACATCCTAACACACATCCTGTTAATCTGAGACCTCTGCAACCCAAAAAGAAAACTGTTAAACAGTGGGTGGCCAAACCAATTACCACCTGCAATGTTGTTTACTCTTCCCTCAAGAATCTTGTCTCGGCTCTTGGTATTTTGATAGTGGGTGCTCTAGGCACATGACTGGAAACCAAGCTGTCCTTCTTGATTATGAAGTGATAAATGGAGGGAAAGTAAATTTTGGTGGAGGTGCTCAAGGAAAGATTGTTGGGAAAGGAACCCTAGATGTCAAGGGTCTCCCAAAATTGCACAATGTGTACCATGTGGAAGGCTTGAAAGCCAACCTAATAAGCATCGATCAAGCTGTGTGATGATGACCTATTTGTGAAGTTTGATAAGCACTTGTGTGAAGTGTTTGATAAGGAAAATAAATGTGTGTTCTTGGTCCTAGATCTGCTTTGACAATTGTTACCAATTTGGTGACAATCTTTCTTGCCTAAGCTCAAAAGCTAATGATGTCAATCTGTGGCACCAAAAATTAGGGCATGCTAGCTGTAGAACTCTGGAAGAACTTCAAAGGTTTGAAGCTATTAAAGACCTCCCTAAACTGAACTTCAAGAACACCGATGTCCGTGGTTCATGTCAAAAGGGAAAACAAACAAAAGCATCACATAAAAAGGTCCAACAATGCTCCACAACTAGATGTTTGGAGATGATTCACCGATTTAATGGGACCTATTGAAGTAGAAAGCTTTGGTAGGAAAAAGTATGCCTTTGTGTGTGTTGATGATTATTCTAGGTACACTTGGGTAATGTTTTTAAGAGAAAAGTCGAAACAATTGGAGAATTCAAGAATTGGTACAAAAGGGTGAGAAACCTTTATGGCCTTAAGACGTAAGAATAAGGTCGACCATGGCTGAATATGAGAATCAAATGTTCACCAATTTTTGCAATTCTAAGGGAATCACTCATGAGTTTTACGCACCAATCACCCCACGGCAAAATGGAATTGCTGAAAGAAAGAATAGAACCTTGCAAGAAATGGCTAGGGTCATACTAAGTTCAAAGAACTTGTCCAAGAAATTTTGGGCGTAAGCTCTAAACACTTGCTTGCCACATTGGCAATAGGGTGTTTCTAAGGATTAGTAGCACTGTCACCCCATATCAAATCCTCCTTGGAAAGAAACCAAGCGTAAAATATTTTCATGTGTTTGGATGTGTTTGTTATATTCTCAATGATAGAGAATACTGTCCAAGTTTGATTCAAAGAGTGACAAAGTAATTTTCATGGGTTATTCCACAAACGGTAGAGCTTACGAGTTTTCAATCTCAAAACTAAGACCATTATGGAATCTGCTAATGTTAAATTTGATGACTCACTTGATCTTAACCTCAAGGCTGAGGATGATGTTTCAAGTTGCTTCTTTGGTTTGGAAGGATGAAGAAAGCAGTCTTTGAAAAATCAAAAGAAGCTTCAGTCTTGATAAAAATTTTGAACCGATAAGGATGCAACCAAGGATGTGGACACATCTGCCTCCACATCTGAACCCACATCTGCTCCCACATCCACTCAAACTCCTGTAGCCGAGGACGGCTCCTCGATTCTGATCAGGATGATGCTCCAGAAGGTAATGTGAATGGGTGTGTGGATAGGTCAAAGGATATTCCTTCAAAAATCCAGAAAAACCACCCCACTTCACAAGTTGTGGGAGATGTGCATGCTCAAGTGAGAACTAGACAAAAGGACAAAGTTGATTATAGAAAAATGGCTGGTTTATGGAGTTGCTCCTCAGCATACTCCCAGGTAAGTTTCTGTTGTTTTGTTTCAAAAATTGAACCTAAGAATGTCACTGAAGCATTGAAGGATGCTGACTGGATTATGGCTATGCAAGATGAATTAATTCAATTTGAGAAGAATGAGGTATGGACTCTTGTTCCTAGACCCTCACATGGTAATGTCATAGGAACCAAATGGATTTTCAAGAACAAAACTGATGAGCAAGGTGTGATAACTAGAAATAAAGCTAGGTTAGTTGCTCAAGGTTACACTCAAATTGAGGGAATTGATTTTGAGGAGACTTTTGCCCCTGTTGCAAGAATTGAGTCCATTAGGCTTCTGTTAGCCATTGCTTGTTACCTCAAGATTACTCTTCATCAAATGGATGTTAAGAGTGCTTTTCTAAATGGGATATTAAATGAGGAAGCCTATGTTGAACAACCTAAAGGCTTTGTGGACTCTAAATATCCTAATCATGTGTATAAACTGAAGAAAGCTCTGTATGGGCTAAAGCAAGCCCCTAGAGCTTGGTATGGTAGATTGACTGACCATTTGATTCAACTAGGATTCAAGAGAGGTGAGGTTGACAAAACCTTGTTTGTGAGGAGAAATAAGAAGGAGATTCTTGTGGCACAAATCTATGTAGATGACATTGTGTTTGGATCAAATTCTGATCCAATGCTAGCTGAATTTGTGGATAGCATGACTTCCACATTTGAGATGAGTATGGTAGGTGAGTTGAACTTTTTCTTAGGTTTACAGATTAAGCAATTCAAAGATGGCATGTTCATTTCACAGTCTAAGTATGCCAAGAATCTTGTGAAAAAGTTTGAGCTTGAACACTCTTCACATCAAAGAACCCCAATGGGATCTTCCCAAAAGCTAAGTCATGATTCTGATGGTGAGAGTGTTGATCAAACCCTTTATAGAAGCATGATAGGAAGTCTGCTTTACCTCACTGCAAGTAGACCTGACATTATGTTCAGTGTGTGTCTCTGTGCTAGATACCAAGCCAACCCCAAAGTGTCCCATCTTAAGGCCTTGAAAAGAATCATTAGGTATGTGAGTGGAACTGTGAACCTAGGTCTACATTACTCTAAAGAAACAAATACCAATTTGGTTGGGTACACTGATTCTGATTGGGCTGGAAATAGTGATGATAGAAAGAGTACCACTGGTGGATGTTTCTACCTAGGTAATAACCTTGTGTCTTGGTATAGTAGGAAGCAAAATTGTGTGTCTTTATCCACTGCTGAGGCTGAATATGTTGCCCTTGGGAGTTGCTGCACACAATTACTTTGGATGAATCAAATGTTAAAAGATTATGGATTGAATAGCAAAGTTTTGACTGCTTTTTGTGATAACAAAAGTGCCTTGGACATATCTAAAAATCCTGTCCAACATTCTAGAACAAAGCACATTGATATTAGACATCATTTCATTAGAGATCTTGTAGAGCAAAAAACTGTGTGTCTGAAATTTGTTGGGACTGAAAATCAATTGGCTGATATATTTACAAAGGCATTATTAGATTTGGAGAGATTTTCCTCCTTGAGGAAGTCTCTTGGCTTGTGTGATATCTAAGGTTGTGAGACCAGATGTGTCTCACATCCTCTAACACATCTGTAGATTAGTTTAACTGAAAAAAAAAAAAAAATCATAAAAAGAAAAATCCAAAAATATCATGCATTAGCCCGAAATTTCACAGTGTGGTCACTTGTGAGTCCTCATCTTGACATTATTTTTTGATCACTTAATTGTGAGCACTTCCTGTTCATGTTACCTTTTGGTGACTTGATATAACCTTCCTAGGTATCTCACAGTGGGTGCTAAAAGAAAAAATATATATATCTATGTGAGAAACAGCTGCTTCACCCTTAGTATGAAGCCATACCATTGTGATCAAGTGATTTTCATAAGAAAACTTGAAGTCAAACTTGATAAGATCATTGGGAAAAAGGGCTATCTTTGGGATCAAGTAAAGTGAAAGCTACTCACATTGCAAAAATCCACAACAAAAAAATTGGTGGATGCATCCTAGAGGCTGTGCAGATTGGATTATTGCTCATTGACTTTTTGTGATCTAAATGTGTCCCAATATGTGACTCACATCCTATGCCACATCCATAAGCTGAGAATATTTCCTTCACCTGTGTGTTTGCATCATGCTAGGCATATTGCATTTTTAGGACATATAGGAGCTTTGTAAATATGCTAGTTAATTAATTTTCTTTCCTAGTTCATTCTTTGATTATATAGGTTTTTGATCTCCAATATCTTTTATGAAAGAAAAAGGTGTGTATCAATCCTTGTTTGAAAAGGTTGAAAAATTCTTTTGGGATTCTGTTTTAAATAAAGATATGCCGAAGTAATTTTTGTTTCATAAAAATCTTACAAAATCTTGATTTATTTTGATCCCCTATTTTCTTGGAAGGTGCTTGTGTGTGGTAACCTCAAAGGTTTCTAGCCGTTGGAGGACTCCTAAGGATTTTGAGGTATGTTAAACCTTTTTGAAGAAGGATTCCTAATTCTATTTGGAAAGGGGGAGCTGTGAGTATTTAATATACCTCACATCCGTCCCATCCCCCATAAACCTTGACAAAACCCTTTGTTCTTCCTTCTCTTTGCACACAATCTCACACCATAGCATTAATTTCTCTTTGCCTTTGTTCAACCAAACCCAATTCCTCTGTTAAATGGCCGAGCATTCAAACATTCAAGAGGAAGACATTCTTGATATTGCCCCAATTTCAATAGCTAAAGGCGAGGATTCCGTTCTCTTAAACCCTGTAATTTCAAAGTTTCTTGCAGAATTCTCATCTCCATCACCTTCATCTGATCCTACAATGGAAGCTACTGATCCAAAATCCCCCACATTGGATCCTTCCTCCGAAAACCCTAAAGCTCCATCCTCTCCGGTGATCCCACCATCGGATGTCGCTCCTGTCTCCATCGCTGAAGAACCGTCTTCAACTAAGAAGAGGAAGCTGTCTCAAGTCAAACCCCCAAAGCCTGCCGCAACGCCGGTGCCTCATCGTGCTCTTCGTCGCTCTGGTAGGGTTCGCAAGCTGTCAGAATCTGACAAAGCAAAGAATCTAAAGAAACCTGGCGGGAAACCCTCATCAGCCATTGTTCTAGAAGAAGAAGAAGAAGAGGTAATAATTCCTCTTGTTAGGACTAGGGCTAAATCATCAATTCCTCCTCCCTCTGTTATTGATCCTGTCCCTGTTGTTACACCTTCTGAGGATGTTCCCCCTGTTGAATCTGTTGTTCCTACTCCCAATGTTGAACCTTTTATCTCTATTGAGACTGTTCCCCATGCAGGGTCTGTTGATCCTTTTGTTTCATCACCCTCTCCCTCATTATCATCTGATCCCATTATCCCTGTTACCACCCCTTGTGTTGAGGTTCCACCTCATTTGGATAATGTGTCTGCCCCTGTTATAGATTCCTCTGCCACTGAAGTTGCTAGTCCTGTTGAGGATCTTATTTCTTTTGATGATGAAGTACCCTTAGCTAATATCCTAATGGATTTGAGGGGAAAGAAAAAGGTGGCTGAGACTGATTTAGAGCCAATTGAAGATGAATCTAGTTCAAGTTCAGATAGTGATGATACTGCTTCGGATGAGAACTACAAGCTAGGAAGAGAAGAGCTTGATCAAGAAAAAGAGGACCAAGAATTAATCTCCTCTGATGCTGATGACACTGAGATTGAACCCATCAATGTTCCATTCCCTGTGAAGGATGTGTCTAAGGATGTGCCCACATCTAGACGCACATCTACTCGAAAGAAAGCTGAGCAGGGTATGTCATCTACTGTTTCTGTTATCTCTTCCCCTAAACCCTTTTCCAAGAAGTTTTTAACCAAAAAGGCATCTGATAGGTTTGCCTTAATTTCTTCCAAGGCCTTTGTTGTAGAAATGAAAAGGGATAGGGAATCTTTTGCTAAGCTTGGGATGGACAAATTCTTTGAGGAAAGAGGATTATTCTTAACTGTTGACCATCCTCTTCCTTTCTATCCTAAAATGATTTATGAGTTTTATGCCAATTTGCCTAAGGGATTAGATAAAAACTACTCCTCTCCTCCCACTGTCTATGTTAGAGGAGTGTTTGTCCCTTTTACCCCTTCTGTCATCAATGATTTGCTTGGGTTGAATGATTTTTTGGATGAATTGGTTTCTATTGAGGATGATGAACTTGTGTCTGCCATTACACATGGCAAGGTGACCTCTTGGCCTGTGAAGCCTAAGGATTTGGGTAGTGGATCTTTGTCTTCTCTTTACTGTTTTCTCCATTATATTCTTGTTGCCAATCTTTGCCCCTCCAATAACAAAACCTCAATTACAAGGGTGCAAGCTCTCCTTCTCTATAGATTGGGCATCAAGAGGCATATTAATTTTGGTGATTTCATCTTTAGGAAGATTTGTGACTATGGAGAGTCACCATCTAAAAAGTGGTCTTTACCCTATCCTTCCTTGATTTCTCAAATCCTTATTGCCAATGGAGTTAAACCTGAGAAAGGAGAAGAAAAGGTTGAAAATTTTGCTTTGTTTAAGGAATCCAAAACCCTGCTTGACCCCAAGCAAAGACATGTGGATCTTCCTTTGGGTACTGTTCCTGAGCTTGGTATGCCAGATGTGGACACATCTGAGGCCACATCTGAAGATAATTTTGTTGCTCAAATGAAGGACTTAGATGCTGCGATTGTAGAAGCTGAATCTCAAGCTCAAGCCTCTATTAACCATGCCAACAATTTGAAAGCTCTTAGAGATAATCTCATTCGATGGCATGCTAAACTTTCTAGTCAAAAAGGGAGAGAATCAAGTTCTGGAAATGGAAAGTGGGATGCTGCTGTTGCTGCTGCTACTGCTCAAGCTGTGGCTGGTTTTAAATGGAGACATTTTGAACTTTAATTTAGGGGGAGAAATTTTTTTTTTGATTGTGTTTTGATGGTTGCAAAAACAATTTTTAATTTTCTGCTTTAGTTTTTAGTTTTTAAAACAATGGTTTGTAATAGCTTTAATTAGGATGTTTCTGAATGGTTTTTGCTTTTGCTTAATGAACTGCTGGTTTTCTGTTCTAATTCTTGTTTTGCAGTTTTTATGTGTGGATGAGTATACATATCTGGACACACATCCATTCAGGGGAAGTTACGTTTTTCTATATTCTGTGGTCATAATAATGTGATTGTTATAAATATTTGGTTTTGACCAGAAAGTCCAAAATAGGGGGAGATTGAAAGCGTGAGCTTTTTAGGAAACCAATTCTTGTTTCCTTATTTTAAAAGACTTCTATATGGTAAGAAGATTTTGGAACTTTCATGGAGATTTATAAGTATTCTACTTTGACTAGGAATTGTAAATATAGTAAATATCTTTTATTTATGTACATAGTTTTATATTAGGACTAACCTACTAATATTTGATTTCCTTGTGAGTGTGTTTTATGTTTTCATATAGGAAAAGGATTCTCACAAAGGAAGAGGTCGATTGCATGAAGATCTTCTTCATGGTGCAGTATAAATACAAGGCATTCAGCACAAAGAGAAGCTACGGTTTTTAGAGAGAAAAACACACATACTTCATTGCATACGTCCCTGTTGATTTTAGGTTGTGAGCTTACATCCGTAACTCACATCTAGGTTTTTATAAAGTTCTCTTGTTTTACTTCTGATTGAATAAGTCCTACTTGGGAAAGGGGAGTTGTTCATATCATAGAAGGTGATTAGAACTTGTTTAGTTTTTTCATATTTTAGTTTTTCACTTATTTGTTTTTGTAAAAAACAAAAATTTTTATAGTGAAAGGTTTTTGGGCGTAAGCCTAGTTTGCTGATCACACAGATCAGTAAGCGTATATAACTCTTGAGTTATTACATTTAATTTGCTTTTATTTATTTTATTCCGCTGCATTATCTGTGGATGTGTGGACAGTTGTGAGACACATCTGTACTCACATCCTTTGCCTGTTGCGTGATCTAAGTTTCCTAGCTACACAAAACTTTCATGACCCGCTCTCAATTGTGAGCATGAGTGCCAAAGCAATTGGGCCTCACGAGCGATTCCAATTCCGTTTGGAGAATGGAAGAAGCATAATTAGATTAGTTAAATGGTTTTGTATTTGCTCGAAGGAATATTCAGAGGTGAGGGCTATTGCCATTACAATTTTTACTAATTTATTAAAAAAATTATACATTAACACAATCATTCTTAGACAATTTTAAAAGATAATATAATATTTTAGAAAAATATTATATTCCTAGAAAAAGGGTTCAACACAAAAACATAGTAAATAAAATCTATGTAAATTAATTACTCAATCGCCAAAGTGAAAACGGGTGATGGAAAATCTATATATATATATTAAAGTTGGTGAAGAGATTTGGTGATGCCACGTCAACAATACCCTCGTAAATAAGTGGCTTTTCAATTTTTTTCCCTTAACTAATAGTATTAGCTAATAATATTAGTTACTAGAAAAGATAACTATTCTAATAACTAATACTTATAATAATAATAGTTAACTATTTTGGTTAACTATATGTACTGTTAACTATTACTATTAATAGTATTAGTTAACTATATGTGTTAACTATTACTATTAATAGTATTAGTTAACCATATAATTACTATATAAGTTATCTATTACTATTAATAGTATTAGTTAATTATAATACTTACAATATATGTTAACTATTACTATTAATAATATTAGTTAATCATAATAGTTACTATATATGTTAACTACTAGCCTAAGCCCGTGTCCAAGGCCACGTTTTTTGATTTTTTTTTTTTTTTTAAATATTTTTTTTTTAAACTTAAAAAAAAATTCTTTTTTTTTTTAAGGACAAAATGGGAAAGGGATAAAATAGTGAGGGCAAAATGATAAAACACCCACTTGATATCGTAGAGAGTACTCCTCCATTTTGAAATTCAAACTGAATGAAGAGAGAGAGGGAGAAAGAGAAAGCATGGGTATGTGTGTGTTTAAAAAAAAAAATTTTTTTTTAAAGGGAGGGCAAAATGGGAAAGTGACAAAATAATGGGGGCAAAATGGTAAAGTTCGCGGATGGAACTATTCATTGAACAGTGCCCACTGCTTTGATTTATACTATAGATTACTCCCTCCGTCCCAGATCAAGGGTCCTCGGGGGGGATTTCACGCTTCTTAAGAATTTTTTAAAAGTGGGTAGAAAATTTTAGAAAAGAGAATGTAAAAGTTAAATGTGTGGTAGGGAATAGGAGAGAGAATGTAAAAGTTAAATGTGTGGTAGGGAATAAGAGAGAGAATGTAAAAGTTAATAATATTTAATAGGAGAGAGAATGAGTGGGAGGAATAGTAATGATTTTTTTGTAAATATATGGAGATGATAAGGGTATAAATATATCACTACAAGAAAACAGTCAAATAGCGACGGAAATTAGCGACGGACCAAATTTCGTCGCTATTAGCGACGGAATAGCGACGGAATAACGACGAAAGCAAAATAAAAGGAAAAAATCAGTTACCGACGGATTTAGCGACGGATTAGCGACGGATTTTAGCGACATATTTTTATTTGTCGCTAATCCGTCGCAATAGTGGCGCGAAAACCCCCCGCCCATTTTAGCGACGGATTTAGCGACGGAATAACGACGGATAACAAATTTTTTTAACGACGGATTTATTCTGTCGCTATATAAATAAAAAATAAATAAATATTTTTTCTTTTTAATATTAGCGACGGATTTAGCGACGGATTGAACAAAATTAAATTAACGACGGATATATTCTGTCGCTAAATAAAGAAATAAAAAAATAATTTTTATTTTTTATAATAGCGACGGATTTAGCGACGGATTTTACAAAAATAAATTACCGACAGATATATTTTGTCGCTAAATAATAAAAATAAAAAATATTTCTTCTTTTTAAAATACCGACGGATTTAGCGACGGAATAGCGACGGAAATTGTTTTTTTTTTAAAAAAATAACTTTTTTCATTTGTTTATTTTTTTCCTAACTTTTTTTATATAACTTTTTGAAAAAAACTTCAATACTAAAAAATGTCCAAAATATTTATTTATATTCATAAAAAATAAAAAAAAATATACATTTATAAATAAAAATTATAGAATTTTACCGGTCCCAGATTTCTTTATTATACTTTAATTTGTTTATTTTTTTTCTAACTTTTTTTATATAACTCTTTGAAAAAAACTTCAATGCTAAAAAATGTTCAAAATATTTATTTATATTCATAAAAAATAAAAAAACTATACATTTATAAATACAAATAAAAAATTTTACCCGTCCCTGATTTCTTTATTATACTTTTATTTGGTTTTTTTTCTAACTTTTTTTATATAACTTTTTGAAAAAAAACTTCAATACTAAAAAATGTCCAAAATATTTATTTATATTCATAAAAAGTAAAAAAAAATATACATTTATAAATAAAAATTAAAGAATTTTACCGGTCCCTATACTCTATACCCTAAACCATAAACCCTATACCCTATACCTTATACCTATATACTATACCCAATACCCTATACCATATACCCTATATACTATACCCTATACCCTATACCTTATACCATACCCTATACCCTATACCCTATATACTATACCCTATACCATATAACCTATAACATACCCTATACCATATACCTTATACCCTATACCCTATACTCTATACCCTATACTCTATACTCTATACCATATGCCTTATACTCTATCCCTTATACCCTATACCCTATATCCTATGCCCTATACCCTATGTCTTATATACTATGCCCTATATAATATGCTCTATACCCTATACCCTATGTCTTATACCCTATATCATATACCATATACCCTATACCCTATATACTTACCCTATACCATATACCATATACCCTATACCCTATATACTATACCCTATACCCTATACCATATACCCTATACCCTGTACCCTATACCCTGTACCCTAGCTATACCTTATATACTATACCATATACCATATACCCTGTACCATATACCCTATACCCTATATCCTATATACTATACCTTATACCATATACTCTATATACTATACCCTATACCCTATATACTATACCCTATACCCTATACCCTATATACTATACCCTATACCCTATACCCTATACCATACCCTATACCATATACCCTATACCCTATACTCTATACTCTATACTCTATACCCTATACTCTATACTCTATACCCTATGCCCTATACTCTATCCCTTATACCCTATGCCCTATATAATATGCCCTATATACTATGCCCTATACCCTATACCCTACGTCTTATACCATATATCCTATACCATATACCCTATACCCTATATACTATACCATATACTCTATACCATATATCCTATACCCTATGCCCTATACCCTATACCTAATGTCCTATACCCTATATCCTATATCATATACCCTATACCCTATATCCTATACCCTATATCCTATACCCTATACCCTATACCATATAGGGCATAGGGTATAGGGCATAGGGTATAGGGCATATTATATAGACATAGTATATAGGACATATGTATGTATAGGTATAGTGGTATAGGGTATATGATATAGGGTATAGAGTATAGGGTATAAGGTATATGGTATAGAGTATATGGTATAGTGACGGAAATTAGCATATACCATATGGTGTATAGGATATAGGGTATGAGTATATGATATATAGTATAGCTAGGTCTATGGTGTATTGAATATAAGATACTAGCACATGCCCGTGTCCAAGGCCACATGGAAACTTTGGTAAGTTATATTGAGTTATGTTTTTCCTCTTATTTCAAGTCCACACTTTTTTTAATATTATTTGATGTTTCAGAGAGTGCCCCATGATATGTGCAATGTATGTCCTGAATGAAAAGCTTTACATGTCGATATAGACATAACTGGCAAGTATTGGAACCTGTCCTAGAGTGTTTTAATGCACCTTGCTATCACAAAAGTGCCCTTGTTTTCCAGAATTAAGATGTTTTAGATACTTCATATAACGATACTTGTTATGGCAGTGTTGCCTACAATGCTCTACTAATACAGTACTAGTTAGTTGTTATAGACCTTAGGTGATACTGCTATACTTTAGGTTAAGTGATGTGAAATTGTTTCAGTACTCATGTTATCTCTTGTCTGTAATTATTCTTATGGTATGTGTGTAGATAGGACGAAAAATTTGAGTTCGATAAGTCGAATGATACGTCATAGTCGAGAAACATTACAATTTGTTTTCCTTTAGATGCATTTGTTATACGTTCAAACATGTCCAAAGTGAAGGATGGTGTACTGTTCCACACTTTCATTAGCTACACTTGATTACTACCAATAAATGTCACTACTATGCAACAAATTAAATAAATGCAAGTAAACATAGGAAAAACTAAATCTAATTATGTGACATTTACATGACTCAGCTTAATAAAATACATCATTACATATATGTGCAGATATATCTGTATGTGTAATTAAATAATTGTGTGTGTTTGGTATGTATTTTTGTTTATGAATTAAAGGGAAGCCTTTTAGTGGTAAGACAGTCAACATTGGATATGATAAAAATCAATTTTCACATAGTTGTACATATAGCAGTGCTATTGTCGACGTGGTATCCATAACATTAACGACGTAAATGTGTATATTCGTATATGTATGCGTATGTATTGTATAGAGTGTAGCTATATAATTTGGGATTTGTACACAACAAAACAATGTCTATTGTTTTTTACTATTGTTTTTTACTGTTAGAATGTAACTTATATTTATATTATTGTATGAAATCGGACTATTCATGCCCGGATCCACTCCACAGCTAAGGTGGTGTCCTCAATAGTATTTATGAGGTGTATGCATGTATATGTAAATATATACTTTTTCGTCCTATCTAACTTAATATAATTTGCACGTACCATTCGACTTATCGAACTCAAATTATTTTGAAATTAAGATTTTATTGTTGTTGCTGAATCAGTAATTTTGGTTTTCAAATAAGACCTATATAATGCTCATTTATTGATTGATTTTTTTTTCATGCAGAAAAGAAAGAGCTCTGACAAAGAACCTACTTTATTTGATCTTCACAAGGAGACACACATGCGGAAGAATGGGACGTTTGTGGATGATCGTGCTAAAAGGATTTGTGTAAGTATATCATTAGTAAATCACTTGTTTTTGTTTATATTCACTCCGTCCCATAACTAATTCTGGTTCTAGTAGTATCACAATTGACACATCACCTGGCATTTCTATGTATATTTTTCGGGAAAGGAATGACACTTCTTATATTAGTGATATGCAAATGTGGTATAATCATAGCGCATAATTAATAAGAACACCTAGTTAGTTTTCCATTGCTATCATTATATATTTACTATACCGCAATGGCCTCAAAGCTGTATTATCCTAAAACTCGGCCACCATATTTTTCACGTCACCTCAAACAAACCCACCGAAACCCAATCAAGACATTACTCTCTAACTCACAATCATCATTAACCCTTTTTAAGGTTATTGTAGGGAAAGGAATCGGGGATATTAGCACAAACTTTAAAGTCTCTCAAAATATTTGCGGGCCATTTATTTTCCCGGAAACTACATAACCAAATGTTATACCCTTCACGGAACATGCCGATGACATCGTAACAAAGACAGAAATGTGTCGAGATAATTCCAGCCAACGAGGCGATACAGAGTATAAAATTTTTACGGGTTATATAACTAATTTCAATCGGCATATTGTTGTTATCTGGATTAGAGCCTACTAGATCATGTATGCTTGGAATAACTCATGTATCTGTGTGCATTGTTTTTCTAATAGTTATTGAGCTGGGTCATTCACTAACATCCATCATGTCTTCATTGTGGCATATGCATTATTAACAATTTTGAATAGTCTTATTTCCAGTCATTGCATACAACATTACTGTTCATTATAACAAGAGATATTATTTTTTGAAGGAGGATTATGAGAATAGACTAATTGAAGAATCCACTACAAGAACGTTGACTACCGCTGAACAAAATGAAATCTACAAGGAAATTGCCGGAGTGAAAAAGCAACGTGTGTACGGTATTGGTTCAATGAGTGGATCTTATGGGAGTGATGGCCGGACTAGTGCCTCTTGTTTGCTTGAGAATGGTACTAAAGAAGCTGAGTTCAATCAACTAAAAATGAGTTAGCGGATGAGAAAGCTAAGGTTGCTAAGTTGGAAGAAACAGTGGATCTCGAGAAAAAGAACAGGGAGAAAATAGAAGAAAAACTGGATTGCGAGAAAAAGAACAGAGAGAAAATAGAAGAAAAATTAGAACGGTTGATAGAGCGGGTTAATGATTCACTTGGGGAGCCCTTTAACTAATTTCTTTTAGTTGATAAACTCTTGTTAATATTGTTGGTTTATTATGTTTATTCTCGGTTTGGAATTGTTGGTTTACCCTTTTTGAACTAGATGTAACTTATAAATATTTTAAGTATTAGTATGGTACCTTGTTTAAGGGATGGAATTCTTTTTGAACAATGGTGTATTGTTTTTTTACGGGTGTGTGTTTATTTACAGGTGTGTATTTACAGGTGGATTAAACAGGGGTATAAACAGAAAAATATACAATTATATTGAAAAAATTATTAAATTTAGCGACGGATAATTCCGTCGGTAAATAAGGAATAAATTTTTGAATGATTTAGCGACGGACATATCTGTCGCTAAATCCCTCGCTAATATATTAATTTTGTCGTTCTTCTTCAACATTTAGCGACGGATTTTTTTAGTTTTAGCGACGGAAATCCGTCGTTATTAATGTCACCAATACATTATTTTGTCGTTCCTCTTCAACAATTAGCGACGGATTATTTAGTTTTAGCGACGGAATTATCCGTCGTTATTTTAACGACAGCCCAAAAATTTGTCGTTAATATTTAGCGACAAGGGTTTTAGCGACAGATTTTTTCCGTCGCTAATCCGTCGCTAAATGACTTTAGCGACGGATTTTTGACTTTTAGCGACGGATTTTTCCGTCGCTAAAAACTGTTTTTCTTGTAGTGTATGGAAAACTTTCCATTTAAGGAAAGGGACTCTTGGTCTGGGACGGACCAAAAAGAAAAGTAAGACTCTTGGTCTGGGACGGAGGGAGTACTATTAATAGATTAGCTAATTGTAATAGTTATTATATATGTTAATAATTACTATTAATAATGTTAGTTAATTATAATAGTAATTATATAAGTTAATTATTACTATTAATAGTATTAGTTAATTATAATAGTTATAATATATGTTAATTATTACATAGACTCATTTGGATATGAAAGGTCATAGGTTAGACATTCATTTATTAAGAGATAATGTATACATTCATGTATGAAAGATTATTTTTTCATTACCATTCAAGAATTTGAAAGATTTGATATGTTTGAATGTATTTTGTGTATGTCTTTTTAGTTTTCGTTCCTTCAACTCCCTAATTAATAATTAATAATATAAATAATATTTAATCACTTTTAATATAAGAATACATACGGTCTTTGCATGAAATATAAATATTAGAAATAATGTTTGTTTTTGTTGTTGTTATATGTTAATTATAATAGTTATAATATATGTTAATTATTATATAGACCCCTTTGAATATGAAAAGTCATATGTTAGACATTCAATTTATTAAGAGATATTGTATACATTAATGTATGAAAGATTATTTGTTCATAACCATTCAAGAATTAGAAAGATTTGATATGTTTGAATGTATTTTGTGCATGTCTTTTAGTTTTCGTTCCTTCAACTCCCTAATTAATAATTAATAATATAAATAATTTTAACCACTTTTAATATAAGAATACGTGTTGTCTTTGCATGAGATATAAATATGAGAAATGATGTTTTTTTTTTTGTTGTTGTTGTTGTATTTCAACTCTTACCTTCATGTGCGTGATATTTTTGATTGATTTTGTTGATGAAAATTGGCGGACTTCATTAATATTGTCATGTTTATATTTCTTGCAGCTACCTATGTGGATGCTTTTGAGATTGTTGTTGTTCAAAGTTATAGAGTCGATCTCTGGAGAAACGCGTTTCTCCATAAGTATGAAGAAACGTGTTCTGGATATCCAGAACATTTGGGATGTATATCCAGAAAAAAAAATTTGGATATCAGTCTCAAAGGGTTCTGGATATTCAGAAGCTTTGGAACGGATATCCAGAAGCCTTTGGGACGGATATCCAGAAAAAATAGATTTGAAGCCAAATCCAAGGCCAAGACCAGAAATTGCTTATTGAAGGTTTCTGTATATCCATAAACCTTCAAATGTATATCCATAAACCATCAAATGAATATCCAGAAGCATTTTGAAAGTTTCTGGATATTCATTTTGAAGGTTTCTGGATATCACTTTCATAAGCTTCTGGATATCCATAAGCCTTGGCCTGTATTGTCGCGCGACAAGTCGGGCCCCGTTTCTCCATAAATTATGGAGAAACGCGTTTCTCCCAGATTTTACGAAAGTTATAAGATTCATTGTTTTATACTTTGTTTCTTCAAGTTCCTATTTTTGTTTATGATTTTTTTTAATATTACATATATAACTTTTGTTGGTTGTTACTAATTCTTCTTTATCTATTTGCAGAAACCTTATACATTCTTCCTTCATTTGACTTGGTTTTAGACTTCAAATTTGAAGTAATAAAAATCTGCCCATGAAGCACTATTAAGGGCTACTGTGACTTGCAAATATTATAGTAAAATAAATACATTGAAATTTTGATATTTGTAAATTGCAATCTCTTCTTAACCCATAAAAGTATGCTCATGGATATTCACATGATTTTATGTATATTATAATATTTATTTTAACCCATCTCGCATGACCATAAAATCTGTCAAAATGTGTTTCAGTTTCAAGACTTAAATATTTTCATGTGTTTAATTGACCAAAACTATTTTTCTGAAGTTGAAAACTATTGGATTCATGTATTTTTATGTTATATACAACTTTCATGTTTTGAGTTTTTCCATTTGAGTTCGTTTTCATGATTGAATTTGTCAATCTTTTACTAATGTGCTTTATTGCCAGCAACTAACAATACTAATTGATGAGTGAGAGAAGTCAATTATCTATAAAATTAAAATTTAATTCGTAATAATAATAATTCATCTTTATAATCAAATATCAATTATCATAATAAATACAAATTATGTAAACAAAAGCTAAAAGAAATTAACACAATTCTCCTAAATTTATAAGCAAAAGTCTTAATTCATATACAATATACTTATATTACAAAAAAATATTATGTAACTTTATTAAATAAAAACATAAAAAAATATATAAAAAATGGCAAATTAGTTTTCCGTGCGTGCAAAGCACGGGTTACCCACTAGTAAATTAAAAAGAAAAAGTTGAAAAGTGAAATGAAGGTTAATGTCTCTAGAAAAAGTGTTTACTGAAAGTGAAATTAATATATTAGCCACTCAACTATAAGCCAATTTTCAATGGCCTCACAAAATTATTTAACATAAGTTAGTCATGAGTCATATGACTAACTTTGTTAGATGTTTGTGAAAGTTTAGTTTATACAGGAAATCAGTTTTCAACAGAACAGACTATGGATATGTGTACAAAATTGAGTCACAAATGTACACACATCTGAAATATGCAGCGGAATAAAACTGATAACACAAAGGATTAAATGTTTACTGGTTCTACCGCAGCAAATAAGACTTTAAACCTAAAAAGGTTTTCACTATTAAAGATTTGAAATACAAATTTAAACAATGATAAGTGAAACAATAAGTTAAAAATACTAAATCAGATCATAACCAACTTCTAAACAATGAACAATCTTTCTTTTGCAAAGGAAGCCTATTATAAACTGAAGAAAAATAAAGAACTTATATGAAATCTAGATGTAAGTTTAGATGTAAGACATGACTTTACTAACAACCTAAAAAGCTATCTTGAATCGGTGAGATATAAAAAGATTTCTCTTCTAAGAAATTCTTAAAGCGTGTCTTCTCTTGTGCCGTGTTTATTGTATTTATTGGCAACTTTGAGAAATCCTTCAATCAATCAATCTCTTCCTCCTTTATAACAATCCAAATCCTTTAAGAAAATAAAATGTTGACACTAACAAAGAAAAGAGATTTATTAGTAACATTAGTACTAATCTAAATCAACTACAATATATTTACATAAATAAAAGATATGCACAAATATAAACAATGTTCTTTTCGTATATTCATCTAAATCTTTAATAGGTCAAAAACTCACTTATCAAATTTACAAATATTGTTTCAAATTAGGGGAGCCAATATTATCTAAAAATCTCACACTTTCAATTTGATAATTTAATTGATGGAGTGGTGACATTGAAAAAAATATAAAAGTTCAATCGTGAAAATATAGTTTTTGCCTTGCGAAAATATTACAAAGCAACTTAAAGTGATATTTTTTACAATCTTCTAAATTAACTGCCTGTGAAAAGGTGATTTGCACTATAAATGCAGAAGCATTGCACTGAGTACGTACACCTCTTGAACCATTTTACCTAAGTCAAGTATTATAAAAAAATCTTGCACATTATATATATATCCCGAGTGAATTAAGGCCATGGATGTTAAGGGAATAACAACAGTTTATCAGATGTTCTTCATCATGGCTATACTTTTTCCAGTGTCTACATACGTGAGAGCGGAACTTGATGAACGTTGTTATAACGATTGCGTACAAGCAGGTTGTTTAGGAGAATTTCCTGATCTTAACTGTCTGACTAATTGTCAAGTTTCCTGTGGTGGCGGCCGCCCAAAAAGTGAGACAATATGTATGTATGTATGTTCACTTGATCGTTGCACCAAGTTCGAAGGTAAATTTACTTGCTCCCCTTTGCATTTTGGTAAATAATTTGATAATTTTTTAATTTGTGAAAAACTAACATATTATATTTTCATGTCGCAGATGAAAAGAAAATAGAAGAATGTTTGAAGGAATGCGCTAATGATGTCTGCAAGATTGCGAATACTAAACACAATTAACTTACGATCATGTATCTTTATATAAAAAAAAATGATATCGTAATATTGGAATAAGGAGAAGTCATGGCATAAATGAATTATATTATAATTAAGAGTTGCCTATAGAAAATGGAGATGTCATGACATAAATAAATATAATCAAGCTATTTTTGGAATGTTTATGCAATAAAATGAGTAATGTCAGAAGTAAAAATGAGAAAAAAAAAACATTTATCATCCTCATAAAAACATGCATTAATTTATTTATTGGTTGAAAATTTCTTATTTGTTGAAGTAATTTGAGTCTTGCATGCTTTGTCATTGTAATTCTTAAATGCTTACCGATGAAGAATACTTCCTCTTAGTATAGTAAGAAAGAGATAATCGTAAAATAAACCTTGTACAGTTATTCATTGCAATTTAAATGTTATACAAATAATAATTGCGTAAAAAATCTTGTACAAAGAATTTTGTTGCAATTTAAACTTTTATCCGGTTAGTTGTTAAAAAATAACGTATAAAAGTGCAATTACACCCCCCTAAATTTATCTAATTTGTAACGTTTCTCCAAAAAATTACTCGATCCGTCCCTAAGTAAATGTTTATTTTCAAGAATTTTTTGTTCAAATTATATAAAAAGTAAACGTTTCCAAAATGTCTCTTAAATTAAATTTAGACATTTATTTAAGGGCGAATGAAATAAATTTAGTAGATTTTTTTTTATTTTTTATTTTTGAAAACTTGAAAAAAAAAAACATAATAAAATGAGCCAATCTAATTATAAAAGTTTAATAATTTTTAAGTAGCATATAGCAATGAAAGTGTGGAGAAATATCATGAATTGATCCGGTGTTGATACATACGATTCAACTTTTGCCACATCTCTCAATTTTTTAAACAATGGTTGATATTAATTTAATCTATTCAAAATGAGTCTCGCAAATGCAAAATCAATCTCAATCGTTCACCTCAAAACATAGATCATGTGGCTTGATCATTCTCAATCGTGCACGTGAGCGCTTGAGCAATTGGACCGTAAGAGGGATTTTAAACCCGTGGGGAGAACTGGAGAAGCATAATTAGCTTAGTTAAACTATAAGTAGATGTTTTTGCATTTTCTTCAAGGAATATCAAGAATCGTGAAGAGTAGAAAATTTCCAAAACGATTTACACTTTAGGTGCTTTTAGTAGGTTAAGGAAAAGGTAATACTCTCTCCGTCCCTGAAAAATTGTCCCATTTGTCATTTTGACTTGCCCCAAAAAGTATGTCTCATTTCTAAACTTAGGCATGAATGTTAGTGCAAATCTACTAAGGTACAAGAAGGTGAAGCTCTTCTTTAATAATTGTAAAATGTACAACAGGACAATCTTTTAGAGAAGGAGGGAGTATTTATTTATGAAATTCAAGAAAGAAGTATTTATGTAAAATAGGACAAAAATTTAAAACAGATTTGTTAGCAAGTCTCAGTCCATCAACAAACTCTTTGGCAGGCTGATTCTATAAAGTCAGAGCAGGTAAATTATGAACAACCCAAATTATACTCTATTCCCGCTTAAGTCTAAACAAAAAATAGAGTCCCTTCACATCTCTATTATCATTGATCATCTTAAATGTGTCTCATTTAATCATATCATGCATTTAAAAATAATTACTCCCTCCGTCCCAGTTCGTCACAAAATAAATGTTATGTTTCTAATAAATAATAAATAAGAAAAGTGATTCTGTCCAACAAATTATAGCTAAACTCATTCGATAAAAATGTTGACAAATTAATTGTGACATTTATTTAGAAAGAAGAAAATAATTATTTTGAGAAAAACCTTTGTTAAAAGTTAGAAAATTATTTTTGGTAGGTGGGAATACGTTTTATGTCCATGGCCATGGAATATGGAATAGAAAGGAATGAATTCCTTTACCATTGACGCACCCAAATGTGTTCTCAAATAAAAACATCATTCTCAAGTTAAATAAATACCCCCATGTCCCATAATAAATATTTTTTATTTGTCCCAAAATAAATGTAAGTTTATAAGTAAAAAAATGAATTTAGTACAATATTGTGAGTTGTCACAGTACAAAGTGTAAAGACAAAATGTACTGTAAGACCGTCTCACGGTGCGACGGGGTTACATATCCTCTTTAAAAAAAAGTGTTACATTTTTGAAATGTAACTTCCGAAAGTGATACATTTTTAAAATAGTGATACATTTTTAAAATGTAACACTTTCAAAGAAAAAAATGTGAGACGGTTTCACATGAGACCACCTCAAGTGTAAAAATAAGTAATATATATATATATATATATATATATATATATATATATATATATTCCTAACTTGACTTTTTTATCAATCAGTTGAAGCACGTCCTTTTAAATATACTCCATAGACATGAATAGAAATACCTAAACTTGATAAATCTAATCTCACATATTATCATTGGTATATTAACAACAAACACAACTGTCCTAATCATTTTATTTATATAACAACTACTCGTATTAGTTAATCCATTCCTTTCAAATGACCAATCTTACTTAGTATTTCTTATAAGAAAACATGTAAACTTTACCAGCAACAATATATTACTCACCCCCCAAATCTTTGATAACACACCACAAGAAACCGACAAGAACCTTGAATCTCGTTTCAGTTTCAGTCATAAATTTGTTGTTATTTGCAGCAACAGTAAATTGTAATATGGCCATACTTACCGCCACCTTTTATCAAACCAAAGGAACAGCTTTTTATGCGTAAGGTACAACCTTGAAAAAAATAGTCCATATGTAGCTTGTTGATTATAATATTATTGCATACGTACTCCACATGATATTATTTCTTATAAGAGAAGGCATTTACTCTTTTTATGTACCACCTTTAAGTGAGTTGTGAAGAGTGAGTGGAGGAAGGGAAAAGTGCGATTCAATATGTATGATCCAATATTGGCTAGAAGTTTTAGTAAAAATGAGCAGAAAAGATTTGCAGCTTATGCATTTTTAATATGCTTAATTGTTGTATTAAGCCTTTGTACTGTTCTCAGACCTCAGTTCCATCTCTCAGTTTGTAAGTTTTCCTCTGTTTTTTCCTCTGTTTTCTTAGTGCAATTGAACTAAAATTTCTTAAACGGTACGTTTCTCTGCAGTTAACGTGAAGCTGCCCACGGGTGCTAGACTTGACATGCTTGTCGTCAGAGACTCGAGCATGATCTCTGACAATCTGGAAGTGTCAGAAACAAGTATCGTTTCCCAGACAGTGCAGCTGCAGGAGGATCCTGCTGCTACATTAGGACGTTCGATAGGTATATTAATCCACCATTGTGGATTAATGAAAGATTTATACGTAATTTGAATTTCTAAAGAAATTTCTAGAATATATGTATATATATAATTTTATTTTATTTTGAAGAAAGTTTTAATATTATGCAGACAATAAAAGAGCTGAGATACCAACAATTTCGCAGCAGCTCTCCACATCACAACTTCATAACCCTTTGCAGAACCCTACCTTGCAAGAGTCTCATGCAGTAGTAAATTCTACTGGTATATGAATCGTTGCACGAGTTCAAGCTATAATTTTTTTATACTATTTCGTCGGCAAAATGAACATTTTAATTCCCACGTATACATCCGTCTAAATATTAATTTTCTCGATAATAAAACAGAAAATATTGTGCCAAAAATTTCCGAAAAGAGCAATGCATCACTGGCTGATCTTCCTTCCGAGACTTCAAAACAGCAGGAGCCTATAGTGCTGCGCCATCCTCTAGGTATGTCAATCCATTGCAGTAAATAGAATCTCAAGATTTAAGCTTTATAGTGTTGCATTGCTACAATATTAGGAAAATATTTATACATGTGGAATTTTTATCGAACTTTTGTGGTACAATTCTCTTTTTTTCTTGGTCTATAATTTGCAGAAACCGGAACAAATGATATAAAGCTAATATGCGGAGTTTCAGAACGACTGTCCGACTACTGTGAGATTGAAGGGGATATAAGAATTATGGGGAACACCTCCACAATACTTGTACCTTCCTCTGCTAATATAATTCCATCCGGAAATAGTTCATGGAAAATCAAACCCTATGCTCGAAAAGGTAATAAATTCGCAATGGATTTCGTTAGAGAGTGGACAGTTAAGGCAGTAGATGAAGCTCCGAGTTGCACCAAAATTCACACTACTCCGGCCATCCTTCTCTCCGTCGGGGGCTTTTCTGGAAACTATTTCCATGGGTTTTCGGACGTACTAATTCCACTATTCTCAAACTCAAGAATTTTCCGGGGAAAAGTTCATTTTCTCGCTACGGATTATAAGCAGTGGTGGATTTCAAAGTTCAAAGCAATATTCGACAAGCTTTCTGACGATAGAGTCATAGACATTGACAAGGAAGAAGGCGTAGAATGCTACAAACGCGTTTTTATTGGTCTAAAATCCCATAAAGAGCTAGGCATCGACAAATCAAAATCCCCAAACGGGTATTCCATGAAAGATTTCAGAAGCTTCCTACGAACAACCTACTCATTACAAAGAAAACGAGTGATCAAAATAAAAAAGGGTGATAAGAGAAAGCCTCGTTTAATGTTAATATCAAGGGCAAAAACTCGGAAGCTACTAAACGAAGGTGAAATAACCAAACTAGCTCAGCTGTTAGGATATGAAGTTGTTGTAGCCGAGTCAAGTCAATCAACTAACGTTTCAAGATTCGCAGAAATGGTGAATTCTTGTGACGTGTTTATGGGGGTCCACGGGGCGGGACTGACAAATATGCTATTCCTCCCGGACAAAGCTATAGTGATTCAAGTGGTTCCGGTAGGGGGAATTGAAGAGTTTGCTAACATGGATTTCGGGGAGCCGTCTAAGGACATGGATTTAAGGTATTTGAGCTACAACATAAGGTTGAATGAGAGTTCTTTGATCAAACAATATCCACTTGATCATCAAGTTATTAGGGATCCCTTGTCTATTCATATGCAAGGTTGGGATGTTCTTAGGAAAATCTACTTGGAAAACCAGGATGTAACGCTTGATGTTGTTAGGTTTAGATCAACTTTGTCTAGAGCTTTAAAGCTTTTGCATCGTTAGAAGTTGTAAGTATTTGAATTTTGCACCTAAACGGTGCAAAATACAAGCTGATTGCATCGAATGTGATTCAGCTAGTGTTAAAAGAAATACTTTATTGTATATTTAATTATTTGAAAAGTACATATTTTGTTCAAAAGTGTGAATAAAAATGTGCATTTTCAAGAAAAATAAAAAAGTTTTGAGTATTCTCAATGTTGTGCGTTTGTACAAGTCTATTTAATTCATCATTTGTGACGCTTATTCATTTTCCCTTTCTTTATAAAAATCTTTTGTCTCCTGATATTTTCTTTGTTTTTTTTTCTTTCTACTATAGAAAATTCTTTTTTGAAGCAATCGAGATTATATTCATTAGAGAAATGAAGAAAAAAAAAACTCTATTTAATTGTGTGACATTTGTTCCTAGTACTTGTAATAGCTTAAATTTCGTGACTATTTTAAATAAAAATAAGTTGGAGGTTGGTTGAGTGGGTTAGAATCCTCCAACCTAATCAAGAAATTGCAAAAAGTAGGGTCAATTATCGAATCATCATGTCTTATTCTAACAAAAACGATCACATACAACATATATTTTTTAAAATAACCATCAGACTCTCTGTTTATAAATACACACGCGTGTACCAACTGTCACACCCTCTCTCCTCCCTCGTTTTTCTTTTTTTTTTTTCCCTCAAAACTTTTAAATGAAATATCTAAAGATCCAGAAGTAAAAAAAAACTAAGAGCATCGTTGTGTTTTTATCGTTAACACGAATCAAACTAGTAGCATTAACATATAATCTGAATCAAATTTCTGAAGTTCACAATTGTTCCAAGTTCACAATTCTTTTTTATAAGTTCACAGTTGTTTTTCACAGTTGTTCAAAAAATAACTAACATAATTTCACAGTTGATTAATTAAGTTCATAATTTTTGCATGAAAATGTCTTCTATTTTACTTAATTCACTGTTGTTTTAGCTAAGTTTACATTTGTTTTAGTATTAATGACATGCGTGTCTTTAAACTAGCGAGGGACTAGATGAAATTTTGATTCTTTTGCCGAACTAGGTGATTAAATACCAAAATCCTTGTCTTAATTGATATTTTGACTTGTTGTGAAGGATCGATCGGTAATTTCCCCAAAAAGTATAGGAAAAATACACACGATAAGATATACGGACAAAGAACAAAAAAAAACAAAAAAAAAAGACAATAGTTTATATTGTTTTTGCTTATTCCACCAAAATAACTAATTAAACATTTTGTTATTAATAAGATTTAGACATTAAGTCCCAAGAACTGTCATCAATGACCAAGAATATCGAGCATTCATAAGATTGACAAGTTACAAGAATTGTCATCAACGACCAAGGTTGATTTGGTTATTGTGTAAATCACCCAAAACAAAATTAATTTCAATAATATATATTTAAAAATTGGAAACGTAACAATAAATCAGCCATTGATGAGATCCGTAATTAACTTAACTGATGGTAGTGATCACTTGGTTTAAAAAATATATTGCCTCACTCTATCCTTATGCTTATTCCAAATACATAATTTCACTTTGAAAAACACTTGCAATAATATATGGATGTCAAACTGAAATACAATACAAACCATAAACAAAAGCAATCTTTTTTAGAGCTTCAAATATTGTCTTTTTCATAGAATAAGCTAAGCAAAAATGTGTTTTGTGGGTATCGTAATAACCTGAGCTCGAAAACTCGATTCGCTATATAAATAACATGAACTAGCTTATTGATCACATATAATTTGAGTTCACTTAACTTACCACACCACATGTCTACTCAAAAGCTTATGAATATTATTGATGCTATTGTGGAGGCGGCTTATATATGTCATAAATAATCAATTGAAATTTATACTCCCTCTGTCCCACCCGATGTTATATCATTTTGGTAAAGCACGCAAATTAAGAAAAGTGATGAGTGGGAAAAGGGTTATGAGAGGGAAGAAGTTAGTGGATATGACAATTAGGGCTCACAATTTAAATATGTGAAGGGGAAAAGTTAGTGGATATGACAAGTGGATCCCACAATTTAAGTATGTGAGAGAAAAAAGTGAGTGGGGTTGATAAATAGGGCTCACATTTATTACCATTTTAGGAAAGGTGAAGCTTCTACCGAAACACCCATTTAGGTAAAAAGTGAAGCTTCGAACGAGACGGAGGGAGTATATTTGAATGGGGAATAAGGAATATAACAAATTGTAATTGGAAAAAAAATAGGGTTAATGACAATTTAGGGCCTATAGTACAGGGGCGATATCACATTGGGGTCTGAAGTTTTAAAACTGTCAATTTAGGGTTCAAAGTTACAATTTTGATCAATTTAGGGCTTTTTGACATTTTCCGTAAAAAAAAAAAAAAAAAAACCGTTAAAGTGGCCATGTGATATGCACGTGAGATTCAGTGAGGGCATTTTGATCATTTTGCGTTCAGGCCCCTAAAAAAAAAGAGAGCATAGAGATAGAGAGAGAAAGTAATTCAGTATCATCAAAGCCTTCCATGGCCGCCCTAAGCACATCGACAATGATTTGTGGGACGCCGCCATGGAAAGACGCGACAAATCGTCCCCAAATCTCTCCCCCCTTCTACTCCGTCTCCTTCCCCACCAAATCGTCTTCCACACCCCCATTAATCCCGGCACCTTACTACAGAACCCCATGTCCGCCGCCTTCTCTCTCTCAAAATCTCTCTCTCCTTCTCTTTGAGGATTTGGGTTTTGATTTAAAAGGAAGTGACTTTGATTTGTTAATTTAGTTTGAATTTCTAATTTTATTTGTTCAGATTGTTGATAGGTTTCTTCAAATTTGTGGTGATGATTTTGGTGGTGATGAGTGGTAGATGGTGGTTTTATTGGTAATGTTGGTGAGTGATGGCAGTGGGAGAAATTGGGGAACGGGATGAGGGGAGAGGCCAGAGGAGGAGGCCGGAGGCTATTGGGGTGTTCGTTGTGGAGGCTGGAAGGAGATGAAATGGGAAAAAAAATTCTTTTTTTTTTTTTACTTTTTTGATAATAGTAGATCTTTTATTTTTTTATTCATTATGTAATTTATTTTAACCAACTTAAAATTGTAAAACTATAAAATGTAAAATTAAGTATTAAAACGAAATATTTAATTTTAGTTTAGGTATAATAACACTTACTACATTATTCCATATTTAAATATATGATTAGTATTTTTTTTCTAAATATTTAAAATCAATGAAATAAATATATATTCCTTAAAAAATGAAATATTTAGCTTTAGTTTAAATATAATAATGATACTAAAATAATTTATTAATGTTCCAAAAAATATTTTATAAATTGGATAATTTACTAATTATTTTTTGTAAAAAAAAAAAAACTAAATATTTTTATTTATTATTTTATAGGAAAAATGACAATTTAGGGCCTGAAGTCTGGGCTGAACGCGAAATGACCAAAATGCCCTCACTGAATGTTACATGCCTCGCACATGGTCACTTAACGGTTTTTTAAACGTTTTCCGTCAAAAAGCCCTAAATTGATTAAAATTATAAGTTTGGGCCCTAAATTAATAGTTTTAAAACTTCAGACCCCAATATAATATCGCACGTATACTGCAGGCCTTAAATTGTTATTAACCAAAAAAATACTAGTATTATAAATGGCGGACATTTGTTGGTTTGTGATTGACAGTTTTCTTGTAATCTTTATTTTTGTCTTTGGGGATCCAAGAGAATCAAAGACACAATCAAATATTAAGACATTATTTTTATTATCCTCACACGCATACGTAAACATTTGGAAAGGACCAAATAAAAAAATCACTGACGTCTAAATCCCAGTCTGTCATGGATCCAACCTAGTAGGTTGAAATTTCGTCCTATATAAATGATATAAATGATGCTGCTAAAAAATAATGATTGGGACTTGGACCAAGGTTCACAGCGAGAAATGATCCAGTAGGCTGTAGGCCCAAAGCAAGTCAAGGCCCAAGAAAAATATAGGAATAAAAATAGCCCAGTTGGGGTTCGCGGGAAACGATGCCGATAGATGTCCCATTAAGGTCAATGAAAGGGAAAACCCAAGAAAATATATGCGAGATATTGATTAATGAGCCGCGAGATAATGAAGCAAGCCGACAAGATAATAGCGTAAGAGGAGAAGGCGAGATATTAAGTCAAGGCGATATATTATTCAGTTACCCATATTCAGCGAGAGATGGCATCCAACTGGTGCGACTCATACAAGGCGGCATATAAATATCTATGAAATGGGACCCATAAAACGGTTAGGCATTGGAAAAAGTGATCACGTGTTGTGAGTTTATTCTTTTTGCTAGCCAATGGAATAATGACACGTGGACATAGGCATGGAACGTGAGGAGGTCATGTGCGTGGCACGAGATGAGGAGTATATATATGAGGGATAGTCTTCGTTGGCAAGGTACGTTCAACACACTCACCCACAAACACCTTTCCTGACTATTCTGATTTCCAATCTTAAGCAAACACTTATCCTCACGCCGGAGGGGCTTACGCCGGAGTCGCCCCCGGCTTAGTTGACGTTTGTGGCTGTGCAGGATTGAAGAAGGAGCCGGAGCTGTCCAAATCAAAGACTACAACGGTGTGTTGCTGTTGAGGAAAATCCTGGCAACATCAATTGGTTCCGTTGCCGGGACTCGAATCTCTTCTTCGCCTGAAGGTTTGCCGGCGGTAGATTGATAAGTGTTGAGCGCTGTTCATAGATCTGGAGGTTTGGTTCGCGTTGGGAAGGATGCAGTGGGCATGTTGAGCGTTCGGTTGATGTGGTCGGTTGTTCGAAGTTTGTAAGTTGAAGTTTATTTGTGTTTTTGATTTTGTTGTTTGATTAGGTTGATTACTGTTCGTAGTTTTTTTCGTTGGTTGAAGTTGTTGGTGATTTTGATATTATTCGATTGGTTGGATATCAATTTGTTGATTTAAGAAGTGTTGATCTGAGTTGATTTGAATTAAGTGGGTATTGGTGGAGTTCCGTTTGGATTTGATAGTTTGAGGATTGAAGGTTGATAGATTTCGATTTTGTTAGAATTCGTTTAAATTTTGGGGGTTTGAACTTGTTGTTTCTGGATTGTGGAAAGTTCATTCGATTCTGATTAGCTTGGAGTTTGGTGTTTTGGAAATATTTGGGTATTGGACATTCGTGAAGTTAGTTGAAGTAGATTTCTTATTTTCTGGGTTCGTATCTTCAAATCTTCATAAGATTTGCAGATCTTCAAAGTTTAGATTCATCATATTTTGATTGCGTGTGTAAAAAGAAATGGCAACTCCTGAGAAAGGGATAGTGGGAGAGGACAATGGCGGGAGGGAGCCTTATCCCGCCCATGTTCGGATTAGATACGATGGGGACAGGAGGAGCACAGGACACGTCTTCCTCACAACAAGTGATTCTGGAAGAGAGAGAGCGAGATGTAGGAGGTGAGAAAGAAAGAAATGTAGCGCCGCCACCACCAGAGGAGGAAATAGAAAATGAAGAGGAAAGTTTGAGGATTCACAACAATTTAATCCTACAATTGTTGGAAAACAACAAACGATTGATGATCATGAAGAAGAAGCCAACCCCCATCCCGCAGGGCTTGTTGAAGGCGACAGAGGAATTAAACAAGGGAGCAAACAAGGAGGTGATCGTAGTGGATGATGGTGAGCGGCAGAAAGAAGCAGAGCCTGAAAAAATAAAAGAGACCGAAGCGAGACTTGATGGGGGCAAAAGCGAAAGGCGGGAGAGTACATGGAGAACGGGAGGAAAATTAAGGTGTACCATTGGCCGCACACTTCCCAAGTATCGTCGTTCTATTGTGAAAATGAGGAAGATGACACCGCGGCAAATGAAGAGGGGTTTGGAGAGCAAGAGTTGAAGGTTTCTAAAGAAGGCGAGAGATCCAAACAGATAGATAAAGGAAAGGGCGTAGGAGTAAGCCGCTTCGGGGAAGAAGACGGAATAACAAAGCAGATGGCTGAAATGGCAAAGAGGTTGGCAGAATTAGAAAAAGGCGGTATAGTCGATAGCGAGAAAGATTCTTTCGTCGCTCCATTTGCCAAATACATTCAAGAGTCTGAGCCCGCTCCGGAGTTTCGTTTGCCAGCATTGTCTAAGTATGCAGGAGTTACCACAGCCAGAACTCATGTCGCGGGCTTTGAAGTTACAATGGCGATATTAACCAAAGATGACGCATTGCTATGTAAAACTTTTGCTAGCACTTTGGAGCTTCAAGCGTTGGAGTGGTTCACACAACAGCCCGCCAACTCTATTGTGGGGTATCAAGACTTTAAGCGAAAGTTCTTGTCAAGATTTGGGGCCATGGGAACTCAGCCTGTGGTATTGCAGGAATTAATGGGAATTAAACAGAAGGTGGGAGAAGGTCTGATAACATACACCAACAGGTTCTTGTTGATCGCCAACCTAATTTTCGAGATAGAGCCCAAATATGTAATAATGATGTATATGTCGGGCCTGGTGTCTGACGCTTTTAAAAGAGAGTTGAGGATGAGATTGCCCGCAACTTTAAGTGAATTGCATGAACGAGTTAAGGCGTACTGCGGGGGTGAAGATATTGAAAAAGGAACATCTGGTTCAGCAAAGAAGAATGTTAAAGACAGAATTGAGTATGTCAAGGATGATAATGCAACTCGCGTTGGAGGGCGAGGAAATCAGGTTGGAGGAAGAGGTGGAGGCCGCGCAGGTGGTCGCGGCAACGGAAGAATTATTAGGTTCACAAGGTTAAACGCAAGGCCAAACGAGATTTTGAGGGCGGTGGAGTTGCCAGCGGCTTTCGAAATGACAGACAGAGGAAGAAGAAACTTGAATCAGTATTGTAACTATCACAGAGACAGAGGGCACGAGACTGACGAATGTTACAACTTGAAAAAGGTGATCCAAGGTAAAATTGACCGGGGGAGTTGCAGGAATATGTATGGCAGGAGCAAAATGCGGCGGCTCAAGGAGGAAATGGAGAGAGGAATGAAATACTGGTAATTCAGGAGCCAGCTAGTATAACTTGCCTAAGTAATCAGATCATGTCACTATCGCATACCTGCCACATTCCCGCTTACCCTTCAAGCGAAGAGAGGATTATTAGCTTCTTAAGGCGAGAATTAGCTTTAACGCCCAGCCATGGATGTCAACCCGTAGTAATTACAATTGCTCCAGGAAACAATATACTACACAGAGTGTTAGTGGACTCAGGAGCAAGCCGCAACATCCTATATTATGAAGCTTTTAAGAAAATGAAATATACAGAAGCTAATCTGGTGCCGTACAAAGGATTTTTGGAGGGGTTCACGAATCATACAGTGCGGGTCAAGGGAACGATTTCGCTGGCGGTAGAGATAGGAGAGGACGAAAAGGCGAGAACCCGTACGATAGAGTTCATGGTGATAGACCTGGTATCGCCATATAACGCCATCGTAGGTATTCCCTTTATGCAGACTTTCGAGATGGTCGTGTCTATCCCGCATCAACGAGTCAAATTCCCCACTCCGAAAGGAATTGCTTGTTTGAAAAGTGAAGTCAAAGAAGTAATTCAAAAGAAGATCGAGATCCAAACTACAGCAAGGGCAAGCTCTAGTTCGCTTTCAACAGCCTTAGCAATCCGAGATGCGAAGGTCAATATGATCACTGACTTGGAGGCGGAAGGACTGCGAAAAATGAGTAATATGCGGAACATTGAGGGAAAGATGGTTGAGGAGAAATATGAAGTAAGTTTGGGAAACCAGGGGGCAATTCAGGCCAAACTGGAAGGATCAAGATTGGTTAAGTTTGTTAAGATGAAAGAGCCAGGAATCGAGGAAATAGTTGAAGTTGAGGATGAAAAGTATGAAAAGATGGAGGTGGAAACAATTGAAGCTCTACCACAAGATGGCGGCGATTGGGGTGAAAGCGACAGTGAGAAGGAAAAGGAATATGATGGTGGAAAGAAGGAAAGAGGAATGGCGGTGAACACTTAGTAGGCGCGAGACAACAGGGGGAGAATGCTTTAAGCGAGATAGTCAACAAAGAAGTAAGAAGTAATTTATTTATTTAATAGTATTCTTATTAAAATCGTATGAAGACTGAGTATTATGAATATATGGAGTTTTCCAGTTATGAATGAAAATTATGCATGCTTTGAAGTGATAGTGTTATGAATGAAAATTATATACATCTTGAAAATGCTAAAATGAAAGTAAAGAAATAAAAGTATGAAAGCCTATGATCTAAGTTTATTTTGCTTTTATTGAATGTTGTATAGTAATAATGTTTATGTGACATGTTGTCGAAAGCATAAAAGTAAGCCGCTAATAGTAAAGTTGCCTAAAGACAACTTCACTTTTCGATGGGAGTATATGTATATGATAATGTCTCGCCAAAGGTAAGAAGGCAAAGAGTTTTTGATGAATTATCAAAACAATTTTGATGAATTATTAAAACAAGTTGATAAAGAAAAAGAGAAAAGAAAAGTAAGCAGCAAAGTATCATGTGAAAGAAAGTCTTCGGACTATAAACAGGGAGGAAAGTCCCATCTCGCCTGTATGGCATGTATATGGATGCGACTATAAACAGGAAAGAAAGTCCCATCTCGCCTGTATGGCATGTATATGGATGCGACTATAAACAGGGAGGAAAGTCCCATCTCGCCTGTATGGCATGTATATGGATGCAACTATAAACAGGAAAGAAAGTCCCATCTCGCCTGTATGGCATGTATATGGATGCGACTATAAACAGGAAAGAAAGTCCCATCTCGCCTGTATGGCATGTATATGGATGCGACTATAAACAGGAAAGAAAGTCCCATCGCGCTTGTATGGCATGTATATGGATGCGACTATAAAAAGGAAAAGTCCAAGGATTATAAAAATGAGAGTCTACGGACTATAAACGAGAAAGTCTACGGACTATAAAAAGGAAAAGTCTAAGGACTATAAAAATGAGAGTCTACGGACTATAAACGAGAAAGTCTACGGACTATAAAAAGGAAAAGTCTAAGGACTATAAAAAGAGATTCTAAGGGCGATAAACAAGTAAGTCTATACCGACTATAAACGAGAAAGAAACCCATCTCGTCTAAATGGCATGTAAAGATGCGGCATGTATGAAAGGAAGCACATCTCGCCTAAATGGCATGTAAAGATGCGGCATGTATGAAAGGAAGCACATCTCGCATAAATAATATGTAATGAGGTCACGAAAAGGGAAGTAAATATATTCTGCTGGAAAAACATGGAAAAGATATGAATTAACGAAGAAAGGTATATTTTGTTTTTAAGGCAAATTAAGATGTGGAAGCACAAAATAAGGAAATTTTTCAAAGTGAGAATCACAAAAAAAGCTAGAAAGAAGCAAAAGAAAAAAAAGATCATGAGTCGCGTTTTAAGTAAAGTCGCCTAAAGACGACTTCACTTTTTCGATTGGAGTATAATTATGAGGTACCTGTTATGTAAAAAGGAGATTTTTGATAAACTATCAAAACAAAATAGTAAGGGCGAGATATAAATGATAAAACAAGCAAGTCAAGCATAAAGGTAAAGGGGCAAGCACGAAGGCTGCGAATATACAATGTTTAAAGGCATACAGGCCCAAATAAAGAAAGCAAATTGTTTTGCCACCAAGGCGGGTTACAGAAAGTTTTACAAAAGAAGTTTAAAAGAAACCAAGTACCAAAGCAGAATCAAGTTGAAGCATTTGGTTCATCAGTTATTGGTTCATCAGTTGGTGCGGGCTGAGCAGAGCTGGAGGCCGCAAGAGCAAGGGCCTTTGCGTCATCCAAGAGTTGATGTTTATATTCCAATTGTTTGTTCCATAAAGGGAGGACGTTAGGCACTTGAAGAGGAGCGGGTTCCCAAGGCGACTTACCCAAAGAAATAAGATCCTCTTCCGCCAAATCTTTGAGTTCATCAGCCGAATAGGGAACTAAAGGATGACCCAGGCGACATATATCACTGAAGATTGGCTCTGAGCCCCATTTTGCAAGTCGCTCAATTGTAATGGCGGGTATCTCAGCGGCATCAGCAGCCGCAGCTCGCATAACCTGAAGAGAGGTTTGGTCGCCAATATCCAGAAGGTCTTCCTTAAGTTTGTTTACATCAGCATTAAGAGAGGTGATTTCAGCGATTTTCCCAGTAAGTTCTTCTCGTAGCTTGGCTATCTCGCCCTGAAAGAATTGAGCGTCAGCGGCATGAGTCTCCTTTAGAGTCTCATTCTCGCTCAGAAATTTGGCGGCATTTCCTTGGAAGAATTAAGTTCAGCAGTAGCCTTGTATAGGTTGATTTTGGCGGCATTGAGCTCAGTATTGGCGGTTTCGAGCTGATTTTGAGAAGTAGTCAAGTCAGTTTTTAGCTTATCCCGCTCCCCCTCCAGGTTGGTGATTGTTGCATCTCGCCTACCCACTCTGCCACGAAGGGTATCTTTATCTCTTCTCAATATTTGGTTGGAATTTTCTAACTTCTGCACATCCTTGGTGAGTTGATGGTTCTTGTCATTGATGCCAATAATAGAAGCTCCAAGCTAAATGAAAAAGTTAAGTTCAAAGCCAAAATGAAGAAAATAGCAATTAGATAAGAAAGGAAAGAGCGACATACCAGTGAAAAGTGAATCCCAGCTTGGCAAGCGGCATGATCAATGTCCATATCCGTTACTCGTTGAACCTGGATTGGATCACTAGCGCGAATCAAAGTCGAACTACCAATCAAACATTCATCAACACTGCGAACTTCATTAATCAATCCCGTCAAGCGAGGAACATTAGCGACTTCTTTACACAGTTCATATAGCCCATTAAAGTCAGTAGGCTTCTCAAAGTTTTCCTGAAGCCAGCTAGGAGTAGGAAGGGTCGAGGAAGTTTGTGGATCACGTGGAGCAGGAGGAGAGTTAGAAACATTTGTCAAGTCACAAAACTCCGTATCTTGAGAAGGAGGAGGATCATCATTTTGAATGGGCTCAGTTGCATCGCCTGCAGGAGAAGGAGAGCTTGTGCGAACAGCTTCGGAAGAGGGGATGATAATGCTTTCTTCGATAGAGGCATCATCAGATTGCAAGATAGAAGTTGGTGGGACAGAAACAGGCGGGATATTACCTTCATTAGATGGAAGGACTTGAGTAGTTGGAAGAGCTTGAGTAGATGGAGGATTCTGAGTAACAACTGGATTTGAGGGGATAGCTTGTTGAGTGGTAGTGGCGACATTGGGGAGAACTGAGGCAATCCTTCTTTGTCGCTTTGCTTTGGTCCCAGGGTTGTTAGGTTTGGCTCTAGCTTTGGAGGAGCTTTGGGTTTTCTCCAACTCAATTTCTTCGGTATCCTTGCCATCGCGGGATAATGGCAAGGATAGATTGTCAGGAAGAAGGCCAAGAGCAGTGTCACGGGTACTGGCGAGTCGCTTCATTCTCCTGTTCATCTCCAAATTGGCGCTTTGGCGGCTGTCCATTGATTT
This sequence comes from Adenophora triphylla var. japonica, assembly GCA_022495995.1. NCBI lineage: Eukaryota > Viridiplantae > Streptophyta > Magnoliopsida > Asterales > Campanulaceae > Adenophora > Adenophora triphylla. The sequence continues at coordinate 53,605 of JAFEMH010006121.1, read as the reverse complement.
GGCTCGGTGATCTGGAAACAAAGAAAAAGAAAATTAAGAATCAGAGTTTGCTTCAGTATAAGTTAAATAGAAAAAAGAATAAGGTTAAAGAAGAGACATACAAAGAACATTGTTCATGGCGGTACAATGACGAGTACCCTTGCACGACTGGCACTCGTGAGCATATTTATTTTCTGTATGCTGCTCCCATCCATCAAAATAAATGTGGCTTATTGGAACCCGCGGTGGGGCAAGAGGTAAGTTATCGACGATTCCGATTCGGTCAAGTAGTTCCCTATTTCGCAAAATACCCCTCCAAGAAATAAGAGGTTGGGGTGTTTCAGCGGGAGAGTCTGCGGGAATGGCGACTAAAGCGCGAATAGCGGCAATAAGGGCATTGTCGCCCACTACAGAAGCATCTTTGGTTTCGATTTGGGGTTTTATGGGGTGAAGATCGGCGGGATGAGACCACCCAAGCGAGAAACAATGAAGAGTGGGTCATCCATCCAATCATGAACTTTGGTAGGTAAGGGAGTAAGGACCTTGGGACCTCGTTGATATTGGAGGGAAAGGCGGGTTTCTACTATCCCGTTTTCAAGCTTGTTGGTTTGCTTGTATCCTTTGAATAAAGAGACTAAGGATGTAACAGTGGGTTCTTTTCGTAAAGAGCGACAGATGGCAATGAAAGTGGTGATAATCCTAAGGGCGTTGGGGTGAATTTCTGTGATCATGGCTTGAGCTTTGTACAAAACTTCACAAAGAAAAGGATCAAGGGGAATCCTAAGGCCAGCCTTAAGTTGTGAAGGAAAAACAACTATGCCATCTCGCATTTCTCTCAGATGGGCGAGGGAGGTGTCTCCTTGATAATCAGAAATGCGATAAAGGGAGGGATCAATGTTGTATAGGGTATGCCAAGTGGTGAGGGGATTAGGAATGAGAGAACTTGTATCAGAAGCGAGAGAGGATCCCGCCTCAGCATGAGCGGGATTAATGAAGATGTTACCTTCAGTCAAGTTCAGATTTTGGACCCCTGTAGAAGGGGGATTGCTGGTTGTCGCAGCAGGAGAAGAAGTCTCTTGATCGGCCATCTCGCTGGAACCACTGGAAGAAGAAGAAGAAGAAAGGACAGATTTATAATGCGTCCTACGTTTAGAAAAGGGATCAGCGACACAGTGGGATTCAGATGAGTCGCTTAAGTTGAGGTCATATTTATTTTTGATGAATCGGACTAATTCCTTGTGAGAAGTAAAAATATGGGACATAGGGGCTGAAAGGGGGAGGAAAAATGACCTTGGATCTCAAGGGAATCAATTAATGAAGGATCTACCCAGTTTTCAACCATCATCCTAGCTATGTCGGCTTTGGGCAATCTCGCCCAAGTAGTTCGCAGGCGTCTGTATAAGCCGCCTGAAACTTGACACCTACCATATCTAACCCGCCTAGAGCAATTCTTGTATCTCGCCATAAAGGGTAATTTCGGAACAAAATTGAAAGGACGAATAAAGGGAATACCAAGACTCAAACAATTGGGCAAAAGTGAAAAGATCAAAATATGGGGGTTTAGAGAATATGAAGGATTTTGGGAAAGTTACTTGGTAAAATGAAGAACGGCTGGAGAAGACGAAGAATCGCCAGAGAATGCGAACGGAAACCGGAGGAACAAAGAATGAGACTCCAAAACCAGCTTCAAAGGGCGAATAGAGTACGGAATGGGATTTGGGAAGTAATTTTCTGATCAAATCCTGGAAAGAATGGTGGAAACAGGAAGAGAGTTTGTCAGAATCAAGGTTTGTGTTCGCCGGAGTTTTGGAAGGTTCAGGAAAAAGAAGAGTGTAAAAGTGAAATTGAGAAGAGAAATGGGTATATATATGAGAAAAGAATGTGGGAAATTGATTGATGTGACAGTTAAAATGAAAAATTTTAAATTTTCCCTCTTATTTGGCACGGATCCCAAATGACGGCACATTGAATTTTAGGGGCTTACCATGGAAGTGACACGTGTATAAATAGGGTTTGTTCAGCATTCAGGCTTCGTGAAGAAGGAATTGTAGGCCGCAGAAAAGTGAGATAATGAACATCAAGTTTTTGGCGAGACCATAAATGAATCTCGCCTCAAACTTAGGGGATTCTGATGCTGCCCAAAATTAATGGTTGGGACTTGGACCAAGATCCACAGCGAGAAATGATCCAGTAGGCCCAAAGCTAGTCAAGGCCCAAGAAGAATATAGGGATAAAGATAGCCCAGTTGGGGTTCGCGGGAAACGGTGCCGATAGATGTCCCATTAAGGTCAATGAAAGGGAAAGCCCAAGGAAATATATGCGAGATATTGGTTAATGAGCGGCGAGATAATGAAGCAAGCCGACAAGATAATAGCGTAAGAGGAGAAGGCGAGATATTAAGTCAAGGCGACATATTATTCAGTTACCCATATCCAGCGAGAGATGGCATCCAACTAGTGCGACTCATACAAGGCGGCATATAAATATCTACGAAATGGGACCCATAAAACGGTTAGGCATTGGGAAAAGTGATCACGTGTTGTGAGTTTATTCTTTTTGCTAGCCAATGGAATAATGAAACGTGGACATAGGCATGGAACGTGAGGAGGTCATGTGCGTAGCACGAGATGAGGAGTATATATATGAGGGATAGTCTTCGTTGGCAAGGTACGTTCAACACACTCACCCACAAACACCTTTCCTGACTATTCTGATTTCCAATCTTAAGCAAACACTTATCCTCACGCCGGAGGGGCTTACGCCGGAGTCGCCCCCGGCTTAGTTGACGTTTGTGGCTGTGCAGGATTGAAGAAGGAGCCGAAGCTGTCCAAATCAAAGACTACAACGGTGTGTTGCTGTTGAGGAAAATCCTGGCAACATCAATAAAAATAATTATTTATTATGTAATACTCTCTTCGACCCAATTTAAAGAAACTAAAAATGAATTTTCGAAAGTCCCAATATAAAGAAACTAAAAATGAATTTTCGAAAATAAAGTGTTGTGAGTATAAAAAATAAAATATGAGATAGAAAGCAAGCGTAGAGTTTTTGTTGGGAGTATGAATTGAAAAGCGGGTTTAATTGTCTATTTTATTTTAGGTAAGTAGCTTTTATATTGAATCTACAGCCTAAAAAAAGAAATTAGACTCTTTTATATCGGGGAAGAAAGGAGTAGTTGATAAAGTTAAACTCTGATTAATTAGGAAACACTAATTATTCAAATAAAAATTTAAAAGTGTTATTAGTTGAATTTTTAGTGGTGAAAATTTTAAACTTTTATTTGACATTCTTTTTGAAGAAAAAAAAATCAAAAGGTCATTCGCCATGAATTTTGAAAGAAATTTGGTAAAAAAATAATTTCAAAACTGATGCGGCAAGAATCGTGCTTATCAATCTCCGTCCAGCCGCAAGATTTCTCTCCTGACTTTTTTGACCTAAAAATAGAACCCACGACTAGCCGGAATGATCTCCGGCGAAGTCCCTCGGGCGTGAGAGTAAGTATGGAGTATTTGAGAGCTCATAAGTTATAAAGAACAATGTATTCAGAATAACAAATGACAATTACCTTGAAACGAGAGATATTGTGAAGTATTTATAGTTGTTGATGAGAGTTATAATTGTATTAGGATTGCATGAAATCCCTTGAATCACATATCGGATTTGCATAAGAGATCACGTCCACGTATAATCCTGAATTGTAGGAATTTGGTTTTGGAAAGAATTACAGGCGTGTTATGACTCCATAGGTCGACGTCTGCTGGTAGATCGAGGTCGCCTTGGGTATAGGTCGACTTGACTGAATGCCGAGGCCGTGTCATGCCCGTATATGAGATATGGATCGTATTCGGACAAAGCTAGGTCGGGACCAAGTAGGTCAGACTATGAGCTAAGTCGACTGATCAATAACGATGGGCCTTGGGCCTGGTAATATTTGGGTCGACCCGCTAAGAACGTGGTGGCAAAAATAGATGAATAATTGGTCTTCGTGTATTGGGCCTAGCCAGTCACATTTATTTCGTTCAGTGGCCCCCCAACTTTCTGAGTTAATTTTGTCAACTAGAAAGTTATAAGAAAATTTGATGAAGATTCATGTCGGTCGAAGATAGGAGCTCGAACTTTGAAAGATGCTCGACCGTAATGACATGGCTCAATCTCGATCATTGACGGTGAACGTCTAGATTGATAGGAGCGTCGTATTCCTGTAATCATTTTTATTTTTGACGCCTGGACAACTGCCTTGGAAAGCACCTGTGCCATTAAATGTTGATTAAACCGTTTGAGCCCCAGCCCTTTCCACTTCAAGAAAGGATCAACACCTGGTATAAAAGGGAAAAATCTTTTCCTTTTCTGATTTTACAAACCCCCCAACTCCCAGAAGTATATTCCCAGCAACAGGCACAGCAAGGTTTCTGATTTTTGGAGCATTCCCGTCCTTCGATTCTTCACTACGACCTTCGTCCTCAAATTAATTTAAGGTATTCTTCTATTTCATTGTTTTTTCGTCTATTTTCGAGTTTTTTCTTTGAGTTCTGCCATGGCTAGGTGTAAGTACCCCAATCTGGGTCGTTAATGTTCCGTCAGCCTAAATTAATGATTTATAATCATTTAGGGGCATTTTGGACGTTATTTTGACAATTTGAATGAGGAAGGACCTCTTAGGAATAAAAAAATAGACAATTACCTCGCCGGAAGTCTGTCATTTCCAGAAAAAAGGAATATTGACCATTTAGAAACAACCAAAACTGCCAGAAACAGCTTTCTGCAAAAAACAGGCACGCTGCTGGGGTCATCCGCGTGGACAAGATTGTACCTACAATCTTGTCCACGCGTACAAGATTGCACCGACGATCTTGTCCACGCGGATAAGACTGTTGCTCCAGACAACTTATAAATTCAGCCTTTCTCCTTTAGTTTTAACAGCAACAAACACCTTTCCCTACTGTTACTCTGCCGAAATCCCTTCTCAAACAACCATTTTCACCTTCAAAACTCAAAATCCATAACAAATCCAACCTAAAATCCACTCCAAAATCATACCTAAGCTTTTGAATCCTTCAAACCCCAAACACTAATCCAAGAATAATTTTGGTAAACCCTCACTCCCCCTACTCAAAACTCCTTTGTTCATGTATGAATTTCATTTCTCTATGATGTGATTCTACTTGCTTTTTGTTCATCCCCCTTCCCCTTTATCCTAGGATCCAAGAGGATTTCCATGGAACTCATTTCCATGGATGATTCTCTACAAGGTTCCACACTTTACATTATGTCTTTCCCTTGTCCCTTTACATTAAATAGTCTTTACTTGTATTTGCTCTAGTTCACTTGACCTAGAATGTGGTCATCTTGGAGTTCATCTCCATAGATGATCACATTAAATGGTCCACATCTTTATTTTCATGCCTCTTTACATTTTAGTCTTTACTTGCTTTTCTTGACCTAAATATGGTCATCTTGGAGTCAATCTCCATAGATGATCATTTCAAATGGTCCACATCATTTACTTCCTTGCAAATCCCCCTCCGCAGTCTAAGATGCTCACCTTGGAACACTTTCCTTGGATGAACATCATCTAGACTTATAAAATAGGTCACACAAGATGTAGGAGATACACTTGAGTATAGATCTCAAGGATGGTCATCTTTTGACCACCTTAGAGATCTTCCTCTAAAAGTTGATATTTTGACCTATTTCTTATTTTGTCAAATTTACTTTCATGTCAAATTCCCCTTTCCCCTTAGCAAATGAAATGCTTACAAAGTCCTAACATACCCCCGGGATGACTTGATTAAGTGGATTCATCACTTATGACCACTAATCAAAGTCTAGGGAAAGAGAGGACAAGCATGGATGCCAAAATCCAAATACCCCCTTTACTTTCTGTCTTTCCAGTTACAATTCCAGTTAAGTCCTGTAAAACCAGTTAAATTTTTGGAAATTACAGTGACTAAACTGGAAACTGTAAAAATATTGGCACTGCAGGGCTATCCGCGCGGATGAGATTGCACCGCAGTCTCGTCCACGTGGATGACATTATCATCTGCAAACAGTCCCTCAGTTTTCTGTTATTTTCAGTTTAATCACAGTTTTCAAACTGTTTTTCAGTTCAGTCCCTAGAATTTCGGTTATTTTCAGAAAACCCCTTTTAAAACACACACACACACACACAACAAAATTTTTCAAGTGAGGAAGACTCGTCGTACGAGGCATTCCGGGTGAACACTAACGTTCTTCCCGTAATGTAACGTAACCTCCGAACTCATTTTCTCTCATTTTGGGTATTTTTCAAAGTTTTGGCCCTTAAACTAAAAACGGCGTGGCGACTCCGAAAACATTGATTTTTTCCAAAACAATTCCGAAAAAAAAAAGAGAAAAGGAAAAGGAAAAACATCAAAAAACCGCGGATGCACATCATCACAGTGGCGACTCTACTGGGGAAAAGAATTTTTTTTTAAAAAAAAATAATAAAAAATGATACTCGGTATATAGGTGGAAACCATTAAGGGCTCGTTTGGTAGGCCGATAGGATTAGCCTGTATTAATAGTGTGTTAATAGTGGGGGATTATTAATCAGGGGATTAATAACACCACCCTTTTCTTGGGGATTAATATGAAGGGGTTAGAGGGGATAAGAGTGGATAAGAAGCTTATCCGAGTTGTACCCAGGATTATTACTCCCATTGCATTTAGCCTACCAAACACCAAGATTATTGGACTAATAATCATATCCAACTCTAATCATGCTACCAAATAACCCCTAAATTTCCTGTTAACGCCTCCTTACCAGAGTCGGGGATAAAATATGGTATAACAATGCCACGTACCGGTGTCATTTCAAAAAAAAAAAAAACTTTTGTGGGTCAAGCTTCTGTCCCAACATTTGAAACTTTTTGTTGTGTGTGTGTGTATTTTTCCCGCTATGCTTTGTTGTTGTTTTGACCATCCCGGGAAAAGTCAAAATTTTGACTGTCGGATTCTTTTCCTTAATTGTTTGAATTTTATGTGTTTATGTGCTTATGTGCTTGCATATTTTCAAATAAAAAATCTTTTTTTTTGCATGCATCATGCTTTTAAGACACAATTGAAAATATCTGTTTTTACTCAAAAAGGAAAATAAACTGCCGCAAACTACGCGCACGTTGACCGTACACTGCACACTACGTCTTTAACCCGAGAAATCTCTGTAACAGCCTGGGAGGCCTTCCTACGCCTCTCGGTGCGAGCACGGGATGACCCAAACAGCCATTGGTTTACCCTCGTGTTGACCCTGCACTTGTCCGTGACACACTTTGTCCGAGCCTCGATTGGTTTTTGGTCCGTTCCGTGTCAGACTGCGTCAGTGCATGCCCTGTGTAGGTCAAATCCTAGTCAACGTGCCAAGTCAGGATCCCCCGCGGACCTAAATCAGTTGAAGTCATGCCGGTTTTCCGTCATGAACTTTGATTCGATCTTGACTGGGGCTCGGACTTTGACTTTGACCCGCACGGCTCATACACCGGTTCCCGGTATGACACCGAGTCATCAAGGATTAACGCTAAATCCGTGTCTAATTACTGCCTAACCAACGACGGGTCAAGATCCCTTGTGGACTTTTACCAGTCGGAGACATGCCGTTTTTCCGTCAGGCACTTTGACTCGATCTTGACCCTCGACGCTGGCCTTGTCGGTAATTTACATCGAGTGCGCGTTAAGGCTTCATGATCTGCCAGACCTTAGATTCGTTTTCCTTTTCGGTCGGTGGGACCCGCTTGCCCTACGGAACCCTTGTTCGGGGTTACAGGTTGAGGGTCCGCAGGCGTAGTGATAGGTCCCACTGATCCAGAACTCAGAGTAGTAAAAGAAAAAAAAAAGAGCAATCTTTTCTGTAACGACCCTAACCCTAGGCACAATTTTAGTATCATATTATATGCTTTTAATATTAATGTTAACTTTATGCGCTTATTTTATGCCTTTAATGTTTATGTTAAGTTGAGATGGTTAGGAGATACTTTTAAAGCCTTGGGATAAAATGAAAGTAAGTTAAAGTCTTTGGTTGAATTAAAATAATTGAAAGTAAAATAAAGTAATAGGGTGGAGTGATAATAAAATGAACAAATAAAATATTATGGGTTGGGAAGGTTATTTTAAAAAGAAATAGAAAGAAAGAAAATTAGGAAGTATGGGGGGCCATACTTCCTCCCCTTAATTCCCTCATTCCCTTTTCCCCTTTTTGTCAACCCCTCCCATACCTCCTCCATCCTTCTCTCATTTCCCTCATCATTCTTTTCTTCCTCCTCCCTAAAATTCTCCATGGAAGCCTTCTTGAAGCTTTACTTCCCAAATTCCTAAAGAACTCAATCCTTCTCCATTTAGCAATCCAATTGTACATTCGTGTTCGGGGTGAAGAGGGGAGCACATCAAGCTAAGAAAATCTTCATTCCATCCCATATTTGCTAGGTAAGTTATTATGACTTCCTTCTAATAATTGCTCACTTTATGTGTTAATTAATCTCTTGTTGAAAGCAAATGATTTTTGGTATTTAGAATAATGTTATTTGAGTTGGAATTGATCTTAAATTGTAAATTGGTGATCTAAGTTGGGAGAAGAGTGGTATAGAGTAATTGGGGATATTAATGATTTAAGTATATGTATTATGTAACGACCCCAACCCTAGGCATTTATTTTTAATATTATATTAAATGCTTTTAATATTTATATTTATTTTTATGTGTTCAATTATGTCTTTAAACTCTTAAATTTAGATAATTGGGTGGGAAGTGAATTAGGAACCTTTTGAGAATTTATTGGACATTAAATAAATAAACTTGGATAATAATAATAATGGGAAAATGATAAATAGTGTAGGGAGGTTAAATGAGTAGGATGAATTTATTTAATGAAAGAGTTAATTTTAAATTAAAGTGGAAGTGAAAGCCTAGGTAGATATTCTTGGTGGGGGGCCAAAATCCCTTACTTCCCCATGCCATGCCAAGTGTCACCCCCTCTCCTCTCCCCCTTGTCTCCCCTAGCCGGCCCCTCCCCCTCTCCTTACCCTCCTCACACTTCTTCCTCCTCCTTCATTATACTTCTTCCTCTAGAGAAAATCCTAGAGAGCTCCCATGGAAGCCCAAGCATGAAGCTTTGAAGTCAAGAACATTTCTTCACCAAAAATCAAGTCTTAGAGCATCCTTGAAGTGGGTTCATCTTGGGGAACTCATCTAGCTAGAAAGATCCACATTCCTTTGCAAATCCAAGTGAGTTATTATGACCCGTCCTTTCCTTTAAATGTTCATGGATTGTTTAAGGTTGTTATAGTGTAAAATGATTAATTGATACTTTGTGAGATCTACTTGGGTTGAGGAAGTGGTTAATGTTTTAGAAGAATGTTGTCATTTATGAAAGTGTTAAAAGTGTAAGAAAATGGAATGATTAGATTTAAAGGAGTCAAATTGAAATGTGGAAGTTAAATGGGTTGGAATCAAATAGTAAATGGTTTAGGTTTATATCATTTTGGGAGTTTAAAGGGATGTAGTATGAGAGCTATGAAGTTGGAAATGCCTTTTAGGTTCATAACTTAGGATGCCTTGGGTTGGAATCTTGGGATTTTAGAGCCATTGTTGTTGTTACTGCTGTTTGTGCAAATTCTGGGCCGAGGGACGAGTCGTCCCTTGGACGAAGGGAAGTCGTGACCTAAGGGGGGACGCCAGGTTCAGTGGGGGGTAACTTGGGGACGAGTCGTGCCCTGGGGGACGAGTCGTCCCCTGGCCAGATTTTCTCACCTCAACTTTATAGCTATTCAAACCTAATCAAACTGGAACCAAAATGAAATCTCTTTAACCTAGATTAAAGTAGAATACTTTGGCTACATAAGGACACCTTAAGTGATCAAAATGGAATTGTGGAAGTAGTTTAAACATTGTTCCGAAAAGGGTTGAGAGGCTTGATTTGTGACTTCACCAAAATAGTTCCAACTTGGGAAATAGATCTTGAACTTTCATTTAGGTTATTCGATGTTATATAAGAAATATGAAGGAATGGTTATGATCCATAGTGGCCTTACTTACCCCATATCTTTGGTGAGTAGTTTGCACTAGTGTAGAATCTATAGGTTTCACCATTAAGCTACTTGGTAATTGAACTTGAACCTTCATAGGGGCCTTGTACCCTTGTATATGGAAATTGTAGGGTAGGTTAATGATACCTCGTGCCCTTACTTAGTGTTACCTATATATATTGTTGTTGATGTTGTTTAGTGTGCTCATAAACTGTGGCACTTTGATATTGATTGGGCATGAGTATATACTACCATGTGGCTATTGTTATCCCCTTTGTGGATTTATATTGCTATCTTTATGATATTCTATTGTGGTATGTATCCCTACTTTGGATCATACAATGTTTGGTTAAGCAAGTATGTTATTACTCGTGCTTAGTTATGTAAATCCAGTAGGTATTGGTTTATTTGTTTGTTGGGCAATGTTATGGATTTATAATGGCACCGAGCCGAGTTCATTATAATTCATACATTGCCGAGTTTGTCCCCCTTGCGTGGGATTTGTGGGCTAGCATCTCCTTTTGAGGTAGATGGTCTAGTTTTCACCGGGGATAGGACTGTGTGTCCGAGTCCCCAGAGTGCTGTTATTGTTCATGGTTCCGGAATCGCTTCATCAAGCATTCTTCTTTGCTCGGATGTGTATATCCTTTTGGAGATAAAACCTTGGCTCGTATCCTTCTAAGTGTTACTTTATCGTATCTATGTGTTGTGATATATTCATGCCGAAAATGTTGTTTCCAACCGGTATGGGACGGTTGGCGGCGTGTGTGGAGCCTCTTGGGTTATATGGATATGTCTTTTGATGTGTTGCATCTTATATGGCATATTGCTGCATGCATAATAGCTCATTGAGATTTATTCTCACCCCTCTCCCTTTACTGTTTTAGATTCCGAGACAGGTGACCCGAACCAGTGAGGCCGGGGATTTCATTGTGGACTTTTGCTTTTGGGGCTTGACAAGTTAAGTATAGGAGTGGGTTGTTTAGGAGTATTTATTAAGTATTCCTCTTTTGTAATTTGTTTGAAAAACACTTTTATTAAACAATGTTGTTCAGGGTTTTGTGTAATTAATCAGATTTCGGATTTTTAAAGTTGTAGTTGGATCTCCTTTTAGTAGAGATATTATTAATTAATTCTTACTTGGAAGTTTGAAAAGTAGTTTTCCTTTAAAGGCAAATAAATGTTTTAAAAATTTAGATGGATTTTCTTAGTTTGAGCTCCTCTAGCTCGGGACACGTGTTAGGTCCCGGGTTGGGGTGCTCACAGTTGGTATCAGAGCTTAGTTTAGAGGTCAAGGGTAGATGTCTAAACTAAGGGGGAATGTGTGGAAATTGACGTCGAGTGTTTTATGCAGGAGTTCGTTCTAATGGCCGGAAGCAATGATGATCAGCGAAAGGTTCTAGGAAATGAAGAAGATATGGGTATAGGTGGAATTCAGAATGAAGAGATGATGAAATTATTCAGGACGTTTGTGCAAGGTATTAGGACTGGAGGATCAGTTCCGAATCAACCTGAGAGATATCAAGGTAATGGATTAGAAAGATTTGTGAAGATGAACCCACTTAGAGCTTTAACGGAGATCCGAATCCGTTCGGGCGAGAAAATTGGTTAGCGAGAAATGAATAGGATTCTTGAGGTTATAGAAAGTCCCAACGAAGAGAAAGTTAGGTATGCCGTGTTCAAACTTGAGGGTTTAGGCTGGTCGGTGGTGGCAGATATTGAAGGGAAGTTGGGAGGCGGGATCATACGCCCCAGACTTGGGATAATTTCACTCAACGGTTCGAGGACTATTTCATTTCTATGGTTACAAGGGATAAAAAGGAGATTGAATTCATAAGACTAAAACAAGGGAACATGACGGTAGATCGGTATTGATCCAGGTTTGAGGAATTAGCTAGGTGTTGCCCTCATTTGGTATCGCATGAAGTAAAAAGGGTTCGAAGTTTGTAACGAGGTTTGAGGAGCGAGCTTAGGAAGAAAGTATGGATTAATAATTTCACCGCTTTCCAAGCAGTCATAGATAGAGCATATAAGTATGAAAAGGACATCGGGGAAAATAGTGGAAAATCGGAAGATGGGATTGGAAACAAGCCAAAGTATATAGGACAAGGATCCAAAATCACTAGAGGACAACCAAGGACTTGACCTCGGGGAATAAGAGAGGGGAACTTAGGGTAGCTTCTTCGTCTAGGTCGGTACCCAAACGGTATGGGATGATTTGTGGATTTTGCAAGAAGGTTGGACATACCGAAGATCGATGTTGGAGTAAGCAAGGCAAGTGTTTAAGTTGTGGAGCATTGGGACACTTTAGGAGGAATTGTCCAAAGTTTCAGCAGGAGCGAGCTTCAGGCAGCAGTCAGCAAGGTGGACGACAAAGAGGTGGTACCAAGAGAGATAGCGAAGGGGAGCCGAGAGAGAAGGTCTATGGTCGAGTAGGTGTTTCGGTTTCAGGGGAGATAGGTCCCTCAGAGGTCGCTAGAGGTATATTCCTGTCTCAAAAGTTAGGGGTCATATTTTATAGATCCTGTTGCATATCATTTATGTTTGGCATCACATTTTGCTTATATGTGACATACATCGTTGAGAATTTGTTTTATTGTTAGAGGATTCTGCTCTTATGAGAGAATACCTCGAACCTTCTTTGGTTTACCACGATGGTGATGTGGTTATGACTGAGCATGTATTGCCGAGTGGGTTTGGTATGATTATTAATTTATGATTTTGAGATATACTTGACCTGGAGGGTTAAGTAATTGTTGTATAATGGTAGACTATCATAATAGGTGAGTCTCCTTTTTCCATGCCTAGATTTGCTTATATTGGTAATTGTTATAGGTAAACCTTAATGTGAAATTCTTGTTATATGTGGGTATTTAAGGTGAGAATTTTTGAGTTAAGATGTGAAGAGCAATTGATATATGCTAGACTTGCATAAGGAGTCTTTTCCAAAATTTTTATGTGCTAGTTGTAAGTAAATGGTAATTGTGCTCCGTCGATATGTTTCATGTGTTGGTTCTGAGTAGGATAAGCAGAATTGTAATCCCTATTTTGATGACTTTAGAGTAATTAGAATTGATGATATCCTTGTTAATTAAAGTTTCGGGAAGGTTGTAAAAATAAATTGAGAATTGGGTTAATTATTCCTTGTGAAGAATCCTTATATGCAAAGTTTAGCTAGTGTGAGTTGGCTCGAGAAGATTGCAAATTTTGGGTTATGTGGTTTCAAACTCGGATGTTACCATGGATTTTGCGAGGGTTAAGTCCTTGATCTTTGAGTTGGCAAGTCTTTGTCGAAGAGATTTAAGGAATTCTTAAGAATGGAAAAGTCGTTGCTTTGGTTGACTCTAAAGGGCGTATAAATGGTGTAGGTTGTGATGAGGATGAATCACATTGTTAGTAATAGAGAATAGGTTGGCTTTGGACCCGATCCTTACCTTACCTAGTGGATGTGGGGATCTTGTGAAATTTTAAGTATATATTACCGGAAGATCAAGGTGTAGTGTTGTGCAAATTGGGAAGGTGATAGCGTATGTTCGAGAAAGTTAATTTAGATAGAGCGGAAATTTCTTATCATTGTTCGAGAGCGGTTACAATTGTTTGTGTGATTTAAACGGAATCTTATCTTTTGAAGTTCTCTATCGGGGATGGTTACCGATCCTAAGAGTTGAAGGATTTTTGTAGTCGATAGGAAATATGATTACCAGTGGTTGGGTGTGTATAATATTAATTATCATTTTAACATTAAGATAAAACCGTATGAGACGTTGTTAGGAAAGAAATTATCGATCTCTAATTTGTTGGGATTAAATTGGGGAAGCAAGGTCTAAGGTAATTTAGCGCCAAAGTTTGTTAATCCATTTGAAGTTTTAGGAAATGTTGGTGAGTCGACTTATAGACCGATTTGGGGCAGCTTATCGAGTATTCGAAGTTTAAATGTGATATCGTAATGTATTGGGTGACATAAGATGTAATACTTTTTATCTATATTTCTGTGAGGGCGTGAAAATTCGGGCTAGTGAGAATTTTATGGTATTCTTGGGGTGTTGCATCGTAAAATCGTGTTATTAATGAAATTAGAAATCTTGGGAAGAATCATAGAAATGAAGAGACTAATTGAGAATTGAAGTCCTAGAGTACTCGGGTTATGGGAATGTATAGTAGAGTCATGCCATTGAGAAATCTAGTGGAAAAGTATTAAGTTAGAAATTGTGAAAAGGTAACCTTTGCTAGTTTGAACCTTAGGGTAAGTGACAGCCAAATTCGGGACGAATTTTCTTTAAGGGGGAGTGAGTGTAACGACCCCAACCCTAGGCATTTATTTTTAATATTATATTAAATGCTTTTAATATTTATATTTATTTTTATGTGTTCAATTATGTCTTTAAACTCTTAAATTTAGATAATTGGGTGGGAAGTGAATTAGGAACCTTTTGAGAATTTATTGGACATTAAATAAATAAACTTGGATAATAATAATAATGGGAAAATGATAAATAGTGTAGGGAGGTTAAATGAGTAGGATGAATTTATTTAATGAAAGAGTTAATTTTAAATTAAAGTGGAAGTGAAAGCCTAGGTAGATATTCTTGGTGGGGGGCCAAAATCCCTTACTTCCCCATGCCATGCCAAGTGTCACCCCCTCTCCTCTCCCCCTTGTCTCCCCTAGCCGGCCCCTCCCCCTCTCCTTACCCTCCTCACACTTCTTCCTCCTCCTTCATTATACTTCTTCCTCTAGAGAAAATCCTAGAGAGCTCCCATGGAAGCCCAAGCATGAAGCTTTGAAGTCAAGAACATTTCTTCACCAAAAATCAAGTCTTAGAGCATCCTTGAAGTGGGTTCATCTTGGGGAACTCATCTAGCTAGAAAGATCCACATTCCTTTGCAAATCCAAGTGAGTTATTATGACCCGTCCTTTCCTTTAAATGTTCATGGATTGTTTAAGGTTGTTATAGTGTAAAATGATTAATTGATACTTTGTGAGATCTACTTGGGTTGAGGAAGTGGTTAATGTTTTAGAAGAATGTTGTCATTTATGAAAGTGTTAAAAGTGTAAGAAAATGGAATGATTAGATTTAAAGGAGTCAAATTGAAATGTGGAAGTTAAATGGGTTGGAATCAAATAGTAAATGGTTTAGGTTTATATCATTTTGGGAGTTTAAAGGGATGTAGTATGAGAGCTATGAAGTTGGAAATGCCTTTTAGGTTCATAACTTAGGATGCCTTGGGTTGGAATCTTGGGATTTTAGAGCCATTGTTGTTGTTACTGCTGTTTGTGCAAATTCTGGGCCGAGGGACGAGTCGTCCCTTGGACGAAGGGAAGTCGTGACCTAAGGGGGGACGCCAGGTTCAGTGGGGGGTAACTTGGGGACGAGTCGTGCAGTGGGGGACGAGTCGTCCCCTGGCCAGATTTTCTCACCTCAACTTTATAGCTATTCAAACCTAATCAAACTGGAACCAAAATGAAATCTCTTTAACCTAGATTAAAGTAGAATACTTTGGCTACATAAGGACACCTTAAGTGATCAAAATGGAATTGTGGAAGTAGTTTAAACATTGTTCCGAAAAGGGTTGAGAGGCTTGATTTGTGACTTCACCAAAATAGTTCCAACTTGGGAAATAGATCTTGAACTTTCATTTAGGTTATTCGATGTTATATAAGAAATATGAAGGAATGGTTATGATCCATAGTGGCCTTACTTACCCCATATCTTTGGTGAGTAGTTTGCACTAGTGTAGAATCTATAGGTTTCACCATTAAGCTACTTGGTAATTGAACTTGAACCTTCATAGGGGCCTTGTACCCTTGTATATGGAAATTGTAGGGTAGGTTAATGATACCTCGTGCCCTTACTTAGTGTTACCTATATATATTGTTGTTGATGTTGTTTAGTGTGCTCATAAACTGTGGCACTTTGATATTGATTGGGCATGAGTATATACTACCATGTGGCTATTGTTATCCCCTTTGTGGATTTATATTGCTATCTTTATGATATTCTATTGTGGTATGTATCCCTACTTTGGATCATACAATGTTTGGTTAAGCAAGTATGTTATTACTGTGCTTAGTTATGTAAATCCAGCCGGTATTGGTTTATTTGTTTGTTGGGCAATGTTATGGATTTATAATGGCACCGAGCCGAGTTCATTATAATTCATACATTGCCGAGTTTGTCCCCCTTGCGTGGGATTTGTGGGCTAGCATCTCCTTTTGAGGTAGATGGTCTAGTTTTCACCGGGGATAGGACTGTGTGTCCGAGTCCCCAGAGTGCTGTTATTGTTCATGGTTCCGGAATCGCTTCATCAACTGTTGCTGCTGCTCGGATGTGTATATCCTTTTGGAGATAAAACCTTGGCTCAGTATCCTTCTAAGTGTTACTTTATCGTACCTATGTGTTGTGATATATTCATGCTGAGCTGGTCGTTGTTTCCAACCAGGTATGGGACGGTTGGCGGCGGAGCCTCTTGGGTTATATGGATATGTCTTTTGATGTGTTGCATCTTATATGGCATATTGCTGCATGCATAATAGCTCATTGAGATTTATTCTCACCCCTCTCCCTTTACTGTTTTAGCTTCCGAGACAGGTGACCCGAACCAGTGAGGCCGGGGATTTCATTGTGGACTTTTGCTTTTGGGGCTTGACAAGTTAAGTATAGGAGTGGGTTGTTTAGGAGTATTTATTAAGTATTCCTCTTTTGTAATTTGTTTGAAAAACACTTTTATTAAACAATGTTGTTCAGGGTTTTGTGTAATTAATCAGATTTCGGATTTTTAAAGTTGTAGTTGGATCTCCTTTTAGTAGAGATATTATTAATTAATTCTTACTTGGAAGTTTGAAAAGTAGTTTTCCTTTAAAGGCAAATAAATGTTTTAAAAATTTAGATGGATTTTCTTAGTTTGAGCTCCTCTAGCTCGGGACACGTGTTAGGTCCCGGGTTGGGGTGCTCACATATTAATTGTGGGTTTAGCCAAGTATTAGAGTTAGGAAGTGAGTTATTATGATTTTCCTTTCTCTAAATGCTCATGAAATAATTATTGTGTTATTGTTGTTACAATGGTCATTTGATATTTTGGAAACCTTCTTGAAGTTGAGGAATTGATTAATGGTATAGAATGATATTATTGTCCATGGAAATTGATCAAAGTGTGAGAAGATGGGTTGAATAGATTAAAAAGGGTTAACTTGAAAAGTGTTAGTGAAATGGGTTGGAAAACATGTGGTAAATGATCTAGGTTTACATCATTTTGGGTCTAAAGGACTTAGTATGTGAAGTATGAAGTTTAGTAAGCTTTTAGGTTCATCAATAAAAGGGAAGCTTGGGTTGAAAATTTGGTCTTGGGATTATTGAGTGTTGCTGTTGTGGGTGCCTGTTTCTGGCCGTGGCACGAGTCGTGCCCTCAGGCACGAGTCGTGCCCATGGCCAACTCGTGGTTACGAGTCGTGGATTGGGAGCCAAATCGTTCTGATCAACTTGAAAGGGAATTGGCACGAGTTGTGCCCTCAGGTACGAGTCGTGCCCTGTGAGAATCACGAGTCGTGCTTGCCTTGGGACGCATGATTCTGGGAAAGGCCAAAAGGGCACGAGTCGTGCCCTGGGGCACGAGTCGTGCCCTGGCCTGGTTACTGTGTACCAACTTTAGAGCTGTTCAAACCTAATCAAACTAGAACCAAAATGAAATCTCTTTAACCTAGATTAAAGTAGAATACTTTGGCTATACCATGACGTCTTATTGGGTCAAAATGGATTTGGGGAAGTATTTTAAATATTGTCCGAAAAATGGTTGATAAGCTTGGTTAGTAACTCCACCAAAGTGGTTCAAACTTGGGAAATAGATCTTGAACCTCTACTAAGGCTATTTGAGGTTGTGTAATGATTATGTAGGAATGGTTTATGATTCATAGTGGCCTTACTTGCTCCCATACCCATGGTGATTAATTTGAATAGTGTAGAAACTATAAGTTACACTATTATGTTAGTTGAGAACGTATATGTATTACATCGTTGTACTGTATTCCTAGTGTGGATTATTTGGCATATTGTTATGTTTTATCCCAATTGTGGATTATCTGGCATGTTGATATTATTGTATCCCGAGTGGGGATTAATTGGTACATTGCTATGCTGCATCCCAAGTGTGGATTATTTCGCTATATGGATACCTTACTTGAATTCATAATCATTGATGGATTATGCATAGTGTATTAAACGAATGTTGCACTATAGTATTGATTTAACATGAGTCTACATTACCATGTTGTTATGTTCTTATCCCTTTTGTGGATTTATTTCAAGTATCTATTATGTGCTTGAACGTGTATATGTGATTCGGGGGTATAATGGGATTCAATCAATTATTGATTTGTTCTATAAGTGATTGAAGGTTCATTATACTGGTGGACCCCTCTGTGGCCACAGAGTGGGATGTGCTAGCAGCTGTATTGAGCCAAAAGCCTTACAGTCCGCTGCGATTTGGTGATTAGGTGGAATGCTCCTGTATTAAGCCAAAAGCTTTACAGGTCACGCTGATATTATATGATACTCTGAATAAGGGTCATATATGTATCCTATTTTCTTATATGGATCTCTGGGGTATGAGTCCTATAAGCGGTGAAGGTGCATGGGGGAAATTCACCAAAGAGCGGAGTTTTACTCCCACGTTGTACGACTTATTGTTCAGACGGGAAAGGTAAAATGAGGTAACGTAAGGTGTTTACCGCTTCCATAATGTGTTACGTGCTACCATGCTATGTGTTGCATCTTGTTTGGCATCTTGCTGCATTCATAATAGCTTATTGAGATTTATTCTCACCCCTCTCCCTTTACTGTTTTAGATCGTGCTGAGACAGGTGACTGAGCCAGTGAGGCCGGGGAAAGAGTTGGACTCTTGCTTTTGGGACTTGTCAGGATAGGTATATGAGTAGGTTGTCGGGAGTCCTATTTAAGTATTACTCTTTTATAAGTTGTATGGAAAACTCTTTTGTTAAACAATGTTAATCAGGGTTTTCAATGTAATTGATCAAATTATGGTTTATTGGAATATTTGTTTAAATTCCTCCGAGTGGAGATATTATCAGTTGATTTTATTTTGGAAGCTTGAGAATTGGTTTTCTTTTAAATATGAAATAAAAGTTTTTTTTAAAAAAATCTACGATGGTATTTCTTAGTTTGGGCTTCTCAAGCTCGGGACACGCGTTAGGTCCCGGGTTGGGGTGCTCACATTTTCCAACCACTTAGGGTTTAAGAAAACACGTTTTAAGTAAATTTAAATGAATAATCGCACGTTGCATGAGCCATAAGCCCAAACACCAACCCGTTTCGCTTTCTCGAGTCTGAAC
Organism: Adenophora triphylla var. japonica; assembly: GCA_022495995.1. Lineage (NCBI taxonomy): Eukaryota > Viridiplantae > Streptophyta > Magnoliopsida > Asterales > Campanulaceae > Adenophora > Adenophora triphylla. The sequence goes on along the minus strand of JAFEMH010006121.1, from coordinate 34,252 downwards.
CACACCCTTTTGTGCCTTCCACAGTAAGCAAAGTTTGGATCAAGATCCCGGGTCATCGTTTGTTCAGCTCAGTCATTCGGGAATCAGATACTTCATCGGTTTCTTCCTTCGCTTCAGCTCAGAGTTTCAGAATGGCCAGCTCAGAGGCGAACAGCGGGGGACGTACGACTCCGCACCCCGAAAATCCGCAAAATGCCGAACAGTGGAATCAGATGTTGGAACAGATAAGACAACATAAAGAGGCTCAGATTAGTCAGTTATTGGAAAGTGTCAGAACCCATGGACTAGCAATTGTTCGCAACCCTAATGGAACCTTTACGGTTGATGCAGAGATTGAAGCTAATTACCCTCCCGGGCATGCCGACTACCGTCAAATGCCTTGCTCCCTTTCGTGTGGAACTTCTAATGGGCCAAGCATCCCCTGGCATATAACTCAGCCTGTCTCTTAGCCTCATCAAATCGATACTCCTCAGCAGTCTGATCTTGGTCAACTTCCCCCCGGTGCCTCTCAGTTTTCACCTTTGGGTTTCTATCAGTTCGTTTTCGCCCCGCAGCTTGGAATGGGTCAGTTTGCTACTCCAAAGCCTCAGTCTAGTCTGGGCCATCGATGCAGCTGGTCAGTTCAGTACATCTCAGCCCCTACAGCTTGGTACCCCTCAGCAGTCCGATCTAGGTCAATCTGCCCCCGATGCCTCTCAGGTCTCACCACCAGGTTTGAATCAGTTTGCTTTCGCCCCACAGCTTGGAAGGGGTCAGTTTACTACTTCACAACCTCAGTCTGGCCCAGGGCATCGATGCTGGAGTTAGTCGATTCAGTACATCTCAGTCCCTACAGCTTGGTACCCCTCAGCCGTCCGATCTAGGTCAACCTGCCCCCGGTGCCTCTCAGGTCTCACCACCAAGTTTGAATCAGTTTGATTTTGCCCCATAGCTTGGAAGGGGTCGATTTACTACTTCACAACCTCAGTCTGGTTTGGGTCATCAACTCCGAATGGGTCAGTTCTCAACTTCTCAAGCCCAGCAGTTTGACATGGCTCCGCAAGCCATTTTGGGTCAGTTCGCTTCTCAGGCTCCACGGTTCGGACGGGGTCATCTTGCTTCCATCAATTCTCAAGGCCCACTTGCCCCTGTGATACTGCGAGCTCACATGGGCCACCAGGCTTTTATCACCACTTCATCAGGCTCACCGTATTCACAACATCCTCCAAGCTCTACCTCGCCCCTTCAGTTGGGAAGTCCGACGAGGCCAAATGGTCATCATCCAATTCTTCACCCGGCTGTTACGCAAGATGCTCCTGCTCATCAAGTATAGTATGCACATTACTCTTCTAGTCACGTTCCTCAGTGTGGTCAAGACACGTTCAGTCCTACTTTTACGGTGCCTCAGACCTCATATCATCAGCAGCCTTTTGGATCCGCACTCACTACTCCCTGGTATCCAGCCATCACGAGCCATAAATCCTCATCTTCGGCAGCTACCAGACCTTATGAGGCCCCTTATAAGTCTCACCACCCCCGATCCTTTGGTCCGTATTCTTATGCTTCAAGTTTGACTTATGAGGAGGGTTACGGTCACACTTTTAATGCTCAGACTGTCATTCCTCCCACCAGAGTACTTCCTACTGTGGTTTCGTTTGCTAATGCTAATCTTGTGGCAGGGTCGTGCAGTCCTAGTGTTCCTATTGACTCGTTCGAAGGAATATTGGCAGAACCAATTAAAGAAATACAAGAAAAGCCTAGCAACGAAAGTATCGACAATCGCTCGACTCGAGCCATCTCACCATGCCAATCTCATGTATCTGACACGAATGAGTTTTACAAAAAGTCAAATCTCGATGCTTACATTGAGGGTTACATCAAAAGGGTTCGTGCACGGGGAAGCACTACTGGTCTGAGCATGTCTCACCGCTATAAACCTTACCCTTCCAACACGGCTACAACATCTAGTAAAGGAAAGAAGGCATTGTGTACAATTGACGGCATCCAAAAGCAACCAAGAAATGGTGATCCTTTAAGGCAACGAGAACATTTTGATGATTTTGGGATACCTATGGGCTTAATTTTCAAGGCTTTAGTAAAGGAAGGCCTTCTGGAGCCTCTCAGGGACTACCATCCAAGGAGCTCAAATGCACCCCTTGACATGAGTAAGCATTGCACCTTCCATAGTCGTTATGGCCACACGACCAATGACTGCACAGCCTTGAAGAGAACGGTTCAAGGGTTAATCGAAGCGGGCAAGCTTGAGCGCCCAAATGGACCAAAACCGGTAAACTCTGTTCAGAATGGTGACCAAGTCGATGACCAAAGCTCGAATAAAAGAGCACTAAGAGTTTACTCCCCCCCTCAAAGGATAAACCACATCCTGAGGATTTAGGTATGCCCTTAAGCAAAGTTTTAAATAGCTTGCTAAAGCAGGGTCTCCTCGAACCCATAAGAAACTATCAGCCCAAGGACCCCAAAATCCCTTTGGACACCACTAAGCACTATGCTTCCCACCAATATCACGGTCATACAACCGACAACTGCACAGCTTTGAGAAAGGCAATTCAGGGGTTAATTAATAAGGGCAAACTCAAGCGCCTCAGTGATCTCAACACTGCCAATGATCATTTCCCAAACAACACGAGTGTAAACATGATTGATTTTTATGATTCAAGCTCTGTGAATTAAATAGACTTTGACATTTACTTTAGCAAGCTAGATGATTTAGTCGCAATAAATGTTGAGAATGGCTGGTTTGACTGCAACAAGCATGTGACCGTGGCAAAGCCAGATTTGGTGAAATGCTTTGAACTCCCGCCCTCCGATAAGTTCACAACTGATGCCAAGGGGAAATGGGATAATAATAATCTGATAGCAGATAAGGCAACCGTCAGAGCCGGTAAGCAAGGAATTCCTAAAGTTACCAAAGGCGAGCAAAATCTGTCATAGCTTCATGAGGAATTTGCTTCCAATGCTGAAGGGTAGAGGCGTGGTCCAACAACAAAGAGTAGCTAGACTAGGGGCTACCCATCCTTAAATTAAATTAAAATATTAAAACAGCCTTTTAGTCAACCTTCGTAGGTTCTAGTACTTTCTTCGTTCAATCAAGTCCTCCTCGAATATTGTAGTTAATCTTAAATTTTCTATAAAAGAGTCTTTTTTTTTTCTTTTCTTGCTAGACTCGAGATATTATTTGCACACCTACATTACATTTAATGAAATGGTTTTATTTTAAATGATCACTCGCATTGCTCAACAAATAATCTCTTGAAATGACTAAGATTCTAATTAATCGGTGTGAGAAGGTCAACTAATGCCCTCCCTATACACTTTCCTTACCTCCCAAAGGCCTCCATTAAGTCATACACTTTTCAAAACATGTCCCCACCATCACCTTGACCAAGTCAACGACGGCGGCAACATGAAGGAACAACAAAAGGTCATTCAGCATTAGAAGATCAACCTCCTGACGACAACAACTTAAAGGCTTGCCTTCACCCTCATGTGCATCAAGAAAGTTCAAGCAGGGGCTGGCCTTCGTCCTCAAGTACTTCAAAAAAAAAAGCCCAAGCAAAAGCTTCAAAAAAAATAATAAAAAATAAACTCAAGAAGATGCTTCAAAAAAAAAAAAAACCTCAAGCAAAAGGTTAAAAAAAAAAAAAAAAAAAAAAAAAAACTCAAGCAGGAGCTTCAAAAGAAAAAAAATGAGGCCAAGGACCCAGCACCGCCAATCAGAAGCTTGAGATATGGGCAAAATTAAAGCTCGAAGAATGGAAGTTGTCGATAACAAGGGAGAGTCAAAGCAAGGGCAGAAGCATATCTTAAGCCCTTAAGCTGTATTCAAACTCTTTTTTCCCCGATGAAAGACGACGATCCAGAAGCAACGAAATCATGGAAGAAGCCGTCAAAAAATGACTTGTCAAGGAATCATCTCAAGGCCCGTGCCTCATCATCCAACCTCTCTATCCAAGCCTTTTTATCAAAGGGACCACAAATGTTCATACCCTTTCTCAAAGCCAAACATAGTTCAAGCCCGAACTACAGCGACCTGAGCTTCTTATATTAAGGGGAATGTAGGCAATCAAAAATGGTCCGGTCATAAACATATTCAAATTCCATAAATTCGGTCTCCTCAATGGCCTCTCCTATACACAATCTTTCTTCACAATTCGCAAACTTTGACTCTTGGTATTGGTCGACTTTCTCCTCATGATTAATCAAAATGTTTGTTCATATCGAGTTTAGGGGTTGAATAACCCAAACATTAATAAAGGTTTTTAAGCAATCTTGTGATCATTTTGAATAAAACATGTTTTCAGATGTCTCGACAAGTCTTCTTTTTCTACATTATAGGAAAAATAGAGCTAAACACTGATTTTCTGTCAGCAGGGGCTTCCATACACTTTTACAAACCTTTCTACACTTATGCTCTCTCAAAAGAGTCAAAACCAAAGCGAGTTCTTTCGTGCCTTCATCAAATGAGGCCATCAAATAATACAAATCGGGGATTCGTCCCCACTTTTTGAAAATATGCCCCTGCAGGTATACATTTCTAAATTGTCTATCTTTTACATTTTCTTCCGATTGACTAATTGACTAAAGAAAATAATAAAGTAAATATAGAAGGATGAATTGCCTCTTTTGCTACATGACAATTCAATTTGCATTAGAGCCGCACTGGACTCTTTAAGGTGGGACTTTTGTCAAGTCATTTCTTTAGAGTGGGGCCTCTCTGGTCACGCCGGGTCCACGTTGGTTCTTCACTTTGCTACAAGATGGGTTGGGTCTTTGTTTAGACTCATTTCAGGATCAGTCTGCAATGCCTACCAGGTTGAAGCCTCACTAATTGTGTCAGATTCACAATCATGAGACTGAGGCTTTACCAAGTCACTTCTTCAAAATAAGACTTCGCCAACACATCTCTTCAGACCAAGGCTTCGCCATGCAAAGTGAGATTTGATCGCTATGTTGGTCATGGGCTTGTCAAGTGCAGTTCTTAGATGTCCAAGGATGAGGACAAAATTTTAACCAGAACCAGAGATTTATCATATTTCTATGGCTAATATTGGAATCCGAGTCCATAAAACTCCTTGTGCCAATCAGAATGAGGTTTCGATGTTCATTTTTGGAAGGTGTTAGGAATTTTGGTTTGACGATTGCCCTCAACCCCGATGGGGCTTTCATGGTAGAAGAGGAAGAGGATCCCCATCCCTATCTTAGCCAGACAGACTACCGCCGAATGCCACCACCTTCCTCACATGGAACCTCCACCGGGTCACACTCTTCTCAGCCTATGAATCAGCCATCCTCTCAGCCTCAGTCTGGCATACATTCACAGTTCGGTCTGGGACAGTCGTTTGGGGGAAACAAATTGAATTCAGTCCGATTTGGACCAGTATGGTATGCCTCAATGCAGTCAGGGTCATCTCGGTATGTCGCAGCAGTTTGGCATGCCTCAGCAGTTTGGTACAGATCAGTCAGGGGCTTCTCAGTTACATCAGCTTGGTATGACTTCTCAGTTGGGTTTGGGACAGCAGTCAACTTTGGATCAGTTTGGAAATTCTCAGCCCCAGCAGTTTGGGATACCTCAACAGCAACCCAGTTCAAGACAGACAGTCCCCGGCACCGCACTAATCTCACAAAATCCCTTTATGACTGTGAGTACCCCGACCCGAACTCGTGTTTTTGGGTCCGCTTTCCATGGTTGGCATTAATTTTGGGCTCATTTATTTGCTAAAGTGCATTTTGAGCCTGAATTATCCAAGCCATTATTGATCCATTGGGCCTGCCTTCCTGCGGCCCAAGTTGTCATAAAGTTGACCGGTGTCGTCCGACATAGGGCGACCCAAAGGCGGTTAACGCCCTATGTCGTCCGACATAAGACCTCCCTCAGCATGCCTATAAATAAAGGGCTTGGCTGATCATTTTAAGGAGGACTTTGGCAAGTAAAGGCACTCTGCTAAAATAGAGGCTCACTCTCTCTCTCACACACACACACACTTACCTCCCTCCTCACACACACACACACATCCAAGCTAAGGACCAAATAAGGAGCTCCTTTGTTGGTGTTTTGAAGGGGTGAACACCATACTATTGGTGCTTCTACCTTGTGGACTACAATAGGTAGCCACTAAACCCTCTCTCTCTCTAATTACTTCTTGCATACTCATCCATTTTACCTTGCATGCTTTATTGTTCAATAATATGTGAATATTTGGGATTTTGCATGACAATGGTGGTGGAGATGTGAATCTTCCATATTCATATCTCCTTACCTCAGATCTGGACATTTGGTAGCCTTAGTTGCATTAAAGTTTGCATCTTGGTTGATTGTGTTTGAGTTAGGAGGTGATGGCTACATGATAATGGCCAAAAACATGTGATTCATCGCATTTGGCCATTAAAGTCATGTGATCCTCCCATAATACTCACATATTAATGTCATTCTACTACTTTTAGTTTATGTTATAGCTTAGATTCATGTTAGCAAGCAAGGAGGGATCAGTCTGCTGAAGGGCACTGAAATAGGACACCTATGTCGAACGACATGGGACTCCTCAAGGGGTCCTGTGTCATACGACATAGAGCTCCCAGAAAGCTGTTTGGCTTTTAGTGGCTTCAGATCTACTCAGATTGATCCCCTTTGTGATTCAGAGCTGTGTACAAGTAGTTTTAGTTCATTTACTACTATTTGGGAAGCCTAAGATCTGTTCGGGTGTAACCCATTGATGGAGGCGGTTTGTCGTGTGGCATGGATAGCCTTTGGTGTACTACGTCATACGACATCTGTATCATTAAAAGTAAATCTTGACTTTGCACGCTCCGATCAACCCCAAACTGGTCTTAGACCCTGAATAGTGTCTCTCTTTAATTAAAATAACATTGTTTTAATTTTAGAATAGCTTTTGGTATTGTAAGAGACAACCTGACCAGGATGTCTTATGTCGTCCGACATCCCTCTTCTGAGGAAGTCCTGTGTCGTACGACATCCGAGTTCCCTGGACAGATTGTCCCATCTCCTGCCATGTAATGCAAGTCATCATTTGTAAGGGTGTGGCCCCCTTTCATGGTTCACAAGTTGTATCCAGTTTCAATGCCATCAATGAAATCCAAATTTGCATGCCTTGTTTGTTGACACAAATTGCACACACTTTGAATGATTATAATTGTCCAATGTTTGATTGAAAGTCTCGAAAGAGGCGATGTGGGTGTAAGTACCCCAATCTGGATCACCCCCTTTCAAGCACACGGGAAGCACCGCAGACTCATCAACGCAGTCTCGACGACCTCTGGCACTCAAAACCCTCTCAAAACCTCCAGCCAAACCAAGGGAGGAGCCTTCCTGGGATAAAAAGGGACAAAAGGACCTTTTGGGAATTTTCAGGAAATTTGAAAAGCATACATGGTCCGTACGGACCTCTTTGCTTTAATAATTACTGAATCCTCTTAAAGTCCACAATATTCCCTCAAATCCCGGGGAAAATGATTACCCTCCTGCAGAGTTGGTCCGTACGGACCTCTTTGCATGTCAAGTTGGTCCGTACGGACATTATTGCTCAGGGGACATCATAATTGCAGAATATTCACCATCATCACAGATTCCCTCAAATCGAGGAAAACCAAAATTCTGGATTACCAGGGAGGTCCGTACGGACCTTCTTGCACCAAATCTGGCACTATAAATAGAGGGCTCCCCCTCCTCATTTTCACACACCTCCCACTTCTCTCTTCCTCCCTAGGCCTTCGGCCTCCCCTCTAAGTCCTCTTGAGGCATTCCCGGCCCCTTTCGGATCCTTCCGAGGCCTTGAGCTCCCTTGTGGTGCTCAGAAGCCTCTCAGCGCTCCGCGATGCTCCCGCGCTGCCCAGAGGCACTCTCGAGGTACTACGAGGCCCCTCGTGGTACTCGAGGCCTTGCACAGTCTTTCCACGGTGTCCGGCTCTTTCCGAGTCAAACCGGCGATCCCAAACCACGCCGAAACTACGCCCAGAGTGATCCCTGCGATCCCAGCGCACGCCGAACCTGCCCAGAGTGATCCACTGCGATCCCCACGCACGCCGAACCTGCCGCCGAGCGCGGCTGCAACATCAACTCACGCCAAAACTACGTCGCGAGACAACCGGTCCCTCCGAAGCAATCCGATCCGTGCCAGGAACGCTACTCCGAGCCTCAAACACTATTCCCCAGCGGAAGACAGACACGAACCAACATTGGTAAGGCTTCCTTCCATTACTATTTCAATACATTTCAATACGTAGTGTACAATATAGACATCCGATATAGCATGCATTTTTAAAAGCACACACACACACACACAACATTTTAAAGGATATTAGGGGTATCCGAAAGACTCGTTTTACGAGGCGACTCGGGTGAGCTCTAATATTCTAATATTCTCTTCAGGAGTCATCGACCTCAGAACTCAAAATCTCATCACACAAAAACAGTTTAAAATTATCTTTAAGCGATGCCCTTTTTCAATGTTTTGGGCTTAATAAAAACGGCGTGGCGACTCTACAAATGCGAAAACAACGGCGAGACATCCTCCAACGGCGTAAAGCGGGAAATGCCGGATGCTTAGGGCGCGAATGCGCTGCCTCTCGGATCCGGGTAATTTCGGTTGGCGACTCATTGGGGATTTTTGTTTTAAAAACTTTTAAACAAAACAAAAGATTTTTAAAACGATGATGAGGGTCAAACTTTCATTTTACCCCTTCCTTTAAGCATTGTGTGTGTGTGCACGTGCTTTACTTTTTATTTTACAAAAAAATAAAAATACAAAAAAAATGCATCAATATACATACGTGCATACATTTAAAATTCTTCAAAAACTTCTGTTTTACTCGGAAAAAGAATTTTAGAGACCGCACACTACGCGCCTTCTTGCCTCGGTTACACCGCACACTACTCAGCTGCTATTTGCCTCGGTTACATCGCACGCTACGCGCCTGCCTCGGATACACTACACACTACAACCCTCGGCCGGAGTGGTCTCGGTTGCGGTCCGTTTGGTCTTCCTAGGCCTCTTGGACGCGCGCGGGATCATTCCAAACATCCCATCCTAGCCAGCGTCAACCACACGTTTGAGTCTTGAGTCACACTCTGTCCGGACTCGGTTGGTTTTTACCCGGTCCGTGTCATACGGCTGGATACATATACCATGCCGGCCATTTTTAAGTCAAGGCTCGGAACTCAAGATCCCTTGCGCAAGCAAAGCGATGAAAGGTCATGCTAAAATCTTGACACGATCTTGATTTCCGGCTACACCCAGACGATGTTCCGTCCGGATATACATCCATGCTCACATGACACCATGTCATCAAGCCTTTGATACGTCGGCCATGACAATATGACCCGGCCAACGCCTAACGTCACGGATCCCTTGCGCAAGCAAGGCAAGAGAAGGTCATGCCGAACTCTTGACTGATCTTGACTCGGTGGCGGCTCGGTTCACTATTCACATGGCTAATGCATCAAAACGAACATGACGAGGCTCGGTCCTTAGGTTCGATTTTTCTTTTAGGCCGGTGGAAACCGCTTGCACTATAGGACCCTCGCACAGGTGTCCACCTGGGATGTCGAAATACGGGTGCAAAACGAGGGGCTTATAGCCGCGCGAGATGGTCTCCACTGACCCAGGATCTAGCATAGTTGCGAAAAAGAAGAGCAATCTTTTCCAACCTACCTAGGACTCTGAGAAAACATGTTTTAAGTAAATTAAAACAACAAAAAAAAAAGAAAATAAAAGAAACGGAAACCGCATGCCACGTGAGCTTTCCCCCTTTTATCCCGTGAGGCCATTCCTGTGTCTAAACCTTGCCCGTCACCCCCTCCAGCTAACAGAGAGTGGTCGAGAGTACCAGGGAACCCGTCTCCCAGTTTCAAAACAGCAAGGTCCTACCTCCTTCCCGGCTCTGTCACCGGGACGGTCAGTCAATTCCCCATGGCCAAGTCGGTGGATAACAACGATGAGAACGGGACCTTACCCCCAAGAAATTTCCCAACATTGGAAGAAGTTTGGCGAGGTCCTCATGGCTATTGAGAAAGCGTCAAGGTGAGCAACAAGCCTGGATCGAAGGTGCCATGCACCACTTCGGAACATTAGCCGCTGACTACCGGGGCTTCCCAAGTCATGGCGCTCCTACGGCCTCTAACGTCTCTCATTGTCTCCCGAGAAATCAACCTGTTACCCTCATACGAGCCATGCGGTTATGACGTAAGGCCACAAGACCTTCCGGAGGAAAGCACGCCCATTCGGCCTCACTGAGGTCCCGGTACCACCGCCGAACAACGAACACATACGGTGGGACGTCTGCGATTGCGGTGCTTGTGCAGGAAATGGAATTCCGGGATGAAATGAACGAGGGCCGTCCTCGAAGAAAGAAGAAGCCATCTTCTCAACAAAAGCGAAAAAGAGGTATGAATCCGGTGATCCCAGTCGGAACCCTTGGAGAACCCTCGGGAAAGTTTGACTACTATGTCATCTACTCCAGCAAGTCTAGCTACGCACAAGGCCGTGGCAATGTACGCTCCATGATCGAGTGGGACGAGCTCCGCACCGCCACCGAAGGCCCGAAGGTCCGGATAATCCAACCCCTGTCTTGGGAAGATCTCAAAGCCACTATTGATGCTTCGGTAAAAGCCATGACGGTGAACGAATTGAAATGCGCGGTCGGCCTTACGCCAATCGGGCTCCTCCCGCTACGAAATAGGAGAGACAAGCAAAACCATAAGTCCGAAGTGAACGTTCGACACGTTAGGTCAAATCCCAGTGAATCCTCCACGGACGGACAAAAGGCCGGCCATTACACAGGCCACGGGCGAAAAGGGGCCACTACGCCAAAGAAGGCTGAAACCTTGGACCCAAAGTGAAGATCTGTCTTAACACGGCTCAGCGCACTCGAGGCTAACATCTCACTCTGGTCCTTACTCACTTCATCTTACCCGCACAAGCTCAAGTTGGAAGAAAGCCTGGCCCGAGACCATGGTTCCCATCACGGTGACACTGATGAAGCGGTTCGAGATGATTGGCAACGTTAATTACGGCAATATCATCACTTTCCACGAGCTCGACCTTCCAAAATTTGGGGGCGACCACGATGAGCCTCTCTACATAACGGTTCAGCTGGACGAGCGTCGTCTCCACGGGTTTTGGTAGATGGGGGATCATCCATGAACGTCCTTCCGGCCAAAATGATGGATTTGCTAGGGATCAAGCAAGCGATCTAAAGCCCTCGACTCGGGCAATCAAGGCATACGACTCGACATCCCGCCCGGTCTTGGGAATAGCCACCTTGAACTTGTGGTTCGGAAAACAAATGGTCTGACGGATTTCCAAGTCATCGACATCCCGATCACATTCACTGCCATTTTGGGATGCCCTTGGCTACACCGGATCAATGGGGTGGCATCCACTCTCCATCGGTGCGTAAAGTTCGTCCAAGGAACAGATCTAACCATCATCTACGGCGATAGCGTAGTCACCGAAAGGACCGACACAAACGGCGTCCCAGTCTTAGAGATCAAACACGACGATGATGGCATGCTGCTAACCGGGTTCACCATCGACAGCCCAAAGGCCCAGGTATGCCACATAGACCTGCCTTTGATTTGGGACAAGATCCCTCCCAGATGAAAATGATGAAGCACATGAACTACATCCGGGGCTCGGTTTGGGAAAATGCCATCGGGGCACCCAACAAATCATCAATATCAAAGAACGAGAATACTCTCCATGGCTTGGGATACTCTCCTACTCCCGAACACATTGCGGAGGACAAGCGAGCTGCACGAAAACGCTCCACAGATAACAAAAGAGGCTTGCACACAACCTCCGATCGTTTCCCTTACAGCTTCGACATGACCAAGTACTTCACAAAGAAGGCCGGCAACTTGGAAGAAGATCCAGGAAAGGGAACAGGCGATCGGCGCCAAACAAAGGCGGCCGACAAACATGGACAAGCTCCAGCGAGAACCTGGCAAGATTCGGAGGCCTCGAAGCCAAATCCCGTCCGAAGAGCATTTCTCGACACACCGCCTCTGCGGGATCCATGACCACCACTATTCACAACGAATTTTGGTTTGGGAAAACCCCCTCTTTGGCGAGAAGAACTCGAAAAACTCTCTGTCAACACTCCTCCTTCAACAAGCGGGACGAGTGCATTCGAGCTAGTAATGCCCAAGACAAAAGCAAAGACTCCGAGACGATGCTTGGGACGAACGGCTGCTCCACACTGCTCTTCAAAGAAGAAATCGAGATGCCGGATCTAATCGATTTTGTTTCGATAACTCTGTGATAGCAATGATTGGGAATGGTGACATAAAGCCCTTGAAGCCCCATCTCCTATCAAGCTCATTGCCACTCAATAAGCTGGGCCACCTTCTCGGACCCAGCTGCCCGGCCAAAAGGACATGATCGAACAACTTGGTCGACCCCTCGAGTCCTAGAGTCTAGTGTCAAAACTCATCCTGAGTCCATTATCTTTGAATTTGAGTCTATCGAGTCATCGATGGCCTCGCGCCGAGGAAGATTACGAGCTCATTGCCAATAATGTATTCCGTATGCTCTTAATGAATGCTTCGATCTTTAGAGTATCCTCTCATTGCATCTTTAACAAGCGATAAATTAACTAACACACAAACAGTTAATAACGATTCACTTGATAAAGAAGCGAGACACATTAAACGAACAATACATTAAGCACATCTTTAAGCATGTTGTCAAAGCGAGAGAAAAACCGGGCCCAGCTGCCGAGGAGGTTTTAACCAAAGTGAATTTGGGAGGCTATTTGAAGAGCGAAAAGAGACGCAAATCGGAAGTTTCTTCACCGGCACGAGCAAGACGCATTGGCTGCCTTGCTGAAAGAGTTCGTGGACGTGTTCGCTTGGTCTTACCGAGACATGCCGGATTAGATCCTAACATTGTAGAGCACCGGATTCCCTTGAATCCGAGGCTAAGCCCATCAAGCAAAAGCTACGCCGAATCAAGCAGAATGGTCTTTACAAGTCAAAGAGGAGATCGAAAAAATGCTCGCGTCGGCTTCATCGGGGTGATCGAGTACCCCAGCATGGCTCTCCAATATCGTCACGGTCACCAAGGCCGATGGAAAAGTCTGTTGTTGCGTGGACTTAGAGATCTCAACAAAGCAAGTCCCAAGGACGATTTTCCACTACCAACATCGACATGTTGGTAGACACTCTGACCAATTTCGAAGTCAAGTCCTTCGTGGACGGGTTTTGCGGCTACAATCAAATCAAGATGGCGAAGAAGACCAAGAAAGACGGCCTTCACAACCCACTGGGGAACCCTCTTGCTACACGGTAATGCCGTTCGGACTAAAGAGCAGCTTTGGGGCTACCTACCAACGGGCGGCAACCGCCCTCTTCCACGATATGATCCACAAAGAGATCGAAGTGTACGTCGATGACATGATCATCCACTCAAAGGGATCGAGATGGACAACACCTCACGGACTGAGAAAATTCTTCAATCGCCTCAGAAAACACTCGTGAGGCTTAACCACTGCCAAATGCACATTTGGGGTTAGCGAGGCAAGGTTTTGGGATACATGGTCACCGAGAGAGGCATCGAGGTTGATCCTCAAAGATCAAGGCTATCATCGAAATGAGACCACCGCAAACTCGAGACAGAGGTGAAAAGCTTCATGGGCCGCCTACGGTATATCGGTCGCTTCGTCAACAATTGACCTCTATGTGCGAGCCAATCTTCAAGCGATGAAGAAGAACGCCGACATCGAATGGAACTCGGAATGCCAAGATGCCTTTGAGAAAATAAAAGCATACCTTGTGAGTCCTCCGATTCTCTGTCCTCCCCACGAGGAAAAGCCCTTTGTTGCTATACCTAAGCGTGGCCAGACACCGCGGTTGGAGCCATGCTCTGTCAAGAAAAGAAGGAGTCACGAGTCGAAAACGCCATCTACTTCGTCGGTCGAAAGTTTCAAGGCGGCGAACTCAATTACTCGGCCCTCGAGAAAACTGCGCGGCTACGGTATGGGTTGTCGGGAAACTACGGCACTACATGCGGTCGCACACGGTACACTTGGTTTCCAAAATGGACCCGGTCAAGTACCTCTTCGACAAACCATCTCTGTCGATGAGGCTCGCGAAATGGTCTTTCTTCCTAGCGGAATTTGACATCAAGTACGTGAACCAAAAGTCAATAAAGGGACGGGCCATGGGTGAACAAGGCTGGTGATTTCCCAACCGACGAGGCTCGAGGCCCCGAACCACAATTTCCGGACGAGGGAATCTTCGCAATCGAAGGCGAAAATCGATGGCAAGCTTGTTCTTCGACGGAGCGGCCAACAAAAAGGAAACGGCGTCGGTATGCTCTTGGTAGATCCCAAGGGCGAGCACACCCCAATTGCTATAAAGCTCAATTTCGAGGTAACCAACAATGCCGCCGAATATGAAGCTGCTGCCGGACTACAAGCCGCGCTCGAGAGGAATGTCCGAAACTTCGAAGTTTATGGGGACTCGGCCTTGATCATCAACCAAGTCTCCAACAAGTGGAAAACCATAGACCCGGGCTTGCAAAAATACCATGCACGCATGGAAGACCTCATCACACAATTCGAAGAGGTCACCTTCCACTACTTGCGAGGCAGAAACGAGGTTTGCGGATGCCTTAGCCACCTTGGCTTCCCTTGTGGAAATCCACTGAAGGAAAAGCAATCAAACCCTTTAAAGTCGGACGAAAGGAAATTCACGCCTCTTGTTGTGAGATCGAACGAGAACCTAAGCCCATCAATGAGCCATGGTATAACCGGATCTTCCAATACCTCAAGAGCGGGAAACTACCTTCATGAACAAGGAAGACCCACACGAAGGGGTCGAAACCAAGAGCATCATGGCCCTAAAACGCCTCGCCTCTCACTTCGTCATCCTCGGGGACATGCTATACAAGAAACGCTACCATGGGCCACTCCTCTGTTGCATCGGCCAAGAAGAAGCAAACAAGTTCATGAGCAGAAGTCCACAATGGGGCTTGCGGTCCCCAGCATGAACGCGAGCCACGATGCAAATCATTCTCGGGATGGGCTACTCTTGGATCTCCATGGAGGCGGATTGCATCCACTTTGTCCGAAGGCTGCGACAAGTGTCAGCGGTTCTCCAACCTCAATCATCTGCCGCCCCACGATCTCTCTTGCATGACTACACCTGGCCATTTGCCACTTGGGAATTGACGTCATCGGGAAAATTGCTCCTTGAGCGGCAACGGTCACGAAGTTCAATCTTAGTAGCCATCGACTACTTCACCAAATGGGTCGAAGCCAAGTCCTACAAGGTACTCGCCTCCAAGAAGGTCGCGCATTTCCTCAAGGAAAACATCATCTGCCGATACGGCATCCCAAATGAGGTCATATCGAGACAATGGTTCACACTTCGAAGGGGAATTCGACGGAGCTGGTGAATTCAAGATCACACGCCACAAATCTTCTCCCTACCAGGCCACAAACAAACGGGCGCCGTGGAAGCGGCAAACAAAACCCTCGAACGGATCATCAGAAAAATGACCACCCGAGGACGAGATTGGCAGAAGGCTGCACCTTGCACTTTGGGGCTACCGCACATCGGTCAGGCGACCACGGGAGAAACCCCATTCGCCACGACATACGGGATGGAAGCGGTCCTTCCCGTGATTTGGAAATTCCCTCACTCCAGAGTCTTCTTGGAAAATGACATCAACGAAGTCGAATGGCTCGGCCGACATGACGAATTGGCTCACGCTAGACGAGCGACGACTAAAGGCCATGGAACACGTCCGAGCCTATCAGCGGGATGGCTAGAGCTTTCGACAAGAAAGTCAAATCCAGAGACATCGGGGAAGGCGACCTTGTACTCGAAAGAAAAGCCTCCCGCTCGAACCAACCCAGCTGGGAAAATGGGAACCCACATGGATCGGCCCTTTCGTGGTTCAAAAGATCTTCTCCGGAGCGCCATGAAGGCAGCAGGACCTAGACGGCAATCCCTTCATGAATCCGGTCAACGGAAGCAAACTTCGCGAGATACTTCGCCTAAAGAAGAACAAGCTGTGCATCTCTTGGCACTCCATGTAGTGTCGAACTACGCAGACTGAGCCCTCTAGTCAGGAGACGTAGGCAACCTTAATTGGTCCGGTCTAAAAATACACAAAAAAGTCAAAAGTTTGAATGTCAATCAAGACCTCCATCAAGCTACGCACTTTTCAAGAACACGCCCCTGCAGTCACCTTGACCAAGTCAAACGACGGCGGAAACATCAATGGACATCCGAGGGTCACTCAGCATCAAACGGCCGACTCATGTACGCTTCCAAGCCGGGGGCTTGTCTTTGCCTTCACGCGCTTCAAAAAAAAAAAAATAAAAAAAAAAGAGCTCGAGCAAGGGCTCACAAAAAAAAAATAATAAAAAAAAGAGAGCTCGAGCAAGGGCTCACACAAAAAAACAAAAAATAAAAGAAGCTCAAGCAGAAGCTACAAAAAGAGGTCAAGAGCCCGACGCCAACAAGAGGCAAGGAAGCTACGAAAAAGACCGTCAAAACGACTTGTCATGGGATCATTCAACCTCTCGGCCAAGCCTGAAAGCCTAAGCAAAGGGGATTGCCGTCATGGCCCAGCGCTTCGGTCCGCAAATGCAACGAAAAGTCCAAAGACGGACGCCGAGCAAGGTGCACAAAAGAAACAAAGGCAAACAAGAGATCTTGCGTCTCGACAAAGCTTTAAAAGTAAATCACAAATCACTAACGGTTACAACATTTCTTGATGAGTTCAAGCACGGTCTACTCTCAAGTTCACAACATGCTAAAAGACAGCTTAATACATTTAACAAATAATGTGTTTGCAATGCAATGAATGGATACCTAGGAGGTCATTCCGCGCCGTCTGCGCTTGTCCCCTCGCCATTCTTTCCTTTCTTCCCTCGTCCCCGGCGAGTCTTCTTTCGCTCCACGTGAACCAACTCTGCGTCTCTCGGTCAGAGATCGGGGTCCTCCCAGTAGAGTCAAACAATCCGGCGGCTCTCGGGGCTTCATTCGCCGTGCTTCGGCTCGGATCTCCTCCTGCGAGTGCAAAGAGGACCTCTCCGTCGGTCGGTCAACTCTAGTCTCGTAGTCAAACAAAGTGTCTCCCGTCACATCGAAAGGGTCGAGACCAGGCTTCGGAACTCCTAAGGCAATAGCTACTACGGCAACCGGGTCCCAGAATCGCTACACGCCTGCTCTCCAAGGCCACTTGGGACTGCCCAACATGCTGCTCATACCGGGCCAGTGCGAGTCGTCAATACGACACTCCCAGACGTCTAAGGAGTACCGCGGGAGGGAAAGCGGAATACTTCCATACCCTCGGAAAATACAAGAAGGCACACAGGCTGCCATACAAAGAGGAGCTATCTCCGCGTAGTAGCAAGGTCATCCCGGCCCAACAAAGGCTCTGCTTCATCCCAAGCTGCCGGGAAACAAGCGACGGAATATAGAAGGAGGACCAAGACAAACTGGAACTCGACGACGTAGGACCCTTCTGCAAGACCCTCCTAGTCTCAATCCTCCGGTGAGGAACCCACCAACGGATCGATGCGTACCAAGATGTGCCATCCATCTCTCCCGGGCGGGCGATCCATATCCAACACAAGAGGTCGGCGAGCAAATGACCACGAGCTAAACGACGTCGGAGCCTCGGGCATGGCACGAAGTCTCTCTCGCAGCCACAAGGTGAGCAAAGCGGGGCTTCCCTCTCATGAAACGATCCCCGGTCGCCGGACGGTCGATACCATGAAGAGTCTCCCCCGGCACCAACGGGACAATATCCTCTCCCGGCTCTGCGGTGCCCTACCACATCTAGCAAAGCGCCATCGCAAATGCGAGGGAGGCGACCGGGAAAAGCGTCGCCATCACGCACAAGGCAAATGTGTCCCAAGAGACATCACTCTCATCATCAACCATGAACCGCTCCGGCGGCTCGAAATGTCAATATGACCCGAATCAAGGATCATGCCACTGCACTTTTTCCAACGAAGTACGAAGAAAGCTGCAAGCTTCACGCTCACCGCATGGCACCACTAATCGAAAGGAAGCGAGATGGCCTCCACCTCCGGTCCCCCATCAAAGCCCGAAAATCCTCAAAAGTGGGCACCATTTCATTGTAGGAGAAACAATACACATGCCTCCTAACATCCCGAACTTCGCGGCGGCCCGCAACAAATCCCAATCGGGAACCCGACTCCTTAAAAGACCAAATCGAGCAAAGACGAAGCCTTACCTCGAAAGCCCGTCTCTGATGCCTCATACGGCGCCGCATCCACGTTTTCATCTGCTCAAGGAAGTGTGCTTGCCTCTCCTGCGAAAGCCTCGGCAAAATTCTAGGAACATACGAAGAATCCATGGCAAAAATGGAGGTTCCTAGAGAAAATGGGGAAGAAAGCTCGAAAATGGCTGCAAATGGGAAATGGGGAAAAAGTCCAGACACTGGAAAGCATTTATGTCCTTCCCAAAAGAAAGGTTGGTCCGTACGGACCTCTTTGCATGCTAAGTATGTCCGTACGGACCTCCTTGCAAACAGAACCCATTTCCCCAGCAAACAGTACAACAACCACTGTCCTCAGCAGGACCTTGCTCCAAACTGCCCAAACACTGGCCAAAGCCATTTCCGGCAAACATACACTACCCACAAACGCACTCTCAGCTCACGTTTCATGCACAAAAAAAATAATAATAGCAACAATTTCTAGGACAAATCCCGAGAATCACAAAAATGACATTACATCTTAAAATAAAATGCTGTTTGCCACGCAAATACGAGTGTTTTATTACAGGTACATCAAATGTCTATTGCTAAACAAAAAAAAAAGAGGAGATATGGAAAGAGGGAAAGCAAATGAATACTAATCAGACTCCTCAGCATCATCATCCTCGCCAAGGTCCTCCAGAGAGAAGTCGGGCATCCCGGTGAACTCGCCCGTCACGTCCTCGTCGTCAGAGTATCGAGCCCCCGCCGGAGGCTGCCACTCAAAGTAATCCGAAGGATCAAATCCGGTGAAAGGATCAAAGAAAGAAGGCTCTGACGATCCCTCACCATGTGCGTCCTGAGGAGGGAAGAACTGATAAAAGGGCTGCTGCCTCGGAGCTCCCGAAGACGTCCCGGCATCCATGCTATGCCGCCCCTTCGAAGGTCCCTCCTGCTGTGGCTCCGGCTCGGCTCTCGGTGGAGGAACATCTACAGAATGCCTCGAAGGCATCGGCTGGTACGCCGGCACGCGTCGGGAAGACCGGAAAGACAGCTTCGACGCCATCTTCTTCGCAAAGGACCTCATCGCCACATAACGGCGAGTCAGCATATCATAGGCTCTCCTCGGGACCTGCACAAGCAAGTAGCCAAGGAAACGCTCATCAATACAATTATACTCAACAACAAAAAGAGAAAAATACAGAAAATATGCCAAGACGGAAAAGAGTAAGCACACTCACCGATCTATCGGGATCCACTCGATATGCAGCAGGAGCCTGCTAAGAAACGGGTACAGACACCCTCCTCCTCGATCCGTCCCCACGGACATACATGAAATCCGGCCCCGGCATCGGAACCTCTGGGGGAACCTGCGGGCCAGCCTCTCTCTCCCTCGCCAATACCTGCGGCGTCCTCAACTTCCTCCTCACGAAGGCCCCATACTCCTCTCCATACAAAATAAACTCCTCGGCACCCACACCGCCAAGGTACCTCTCAAAGTCCAACACGTCCATATCTTGGGAATCAAGCATCCCAAAAGGAGGGTCCCTCGGAGCCACGGGAAGCACACCTGGGTCATGCTGCCAGAAGACCCGCTCCCCCAGGTACATGACGTCACAAGTCAGGCCCCGCAGCATCTTCCATTGCTTATTTGTCCACCGGAGCCCCCTCAAACTCATCAGCCTCATACCGAGCCCACGGGAACAAAATAAACCCCTCCGGGCTACCTCTCTCCAGGCGCTCCTGCACATCCCCGTAGGCGATGGTGAGCTTCCCCCTGCTGCTCCTCCTCTTCCTCGCCGAACGAGCCCAGCCTAACATCGCGGGATACGCTGCTACGGCCCCAGGATCTCTATCCCACGGGAAGCACTGAAAAATCTTGTAGAACCACACCTGCGACTAAAGCAGAAAAGGGCTCAGTACAAAAGAAAACGGAGAAACGACAAGTTGCTAAATCAAAAAACAGCAATACACTCATACCTCCAAAGCAAAGTCAAAACAGGCCAAAGAACTGGCCACACCCCGGCTAAACCGGTCCAAAGAAAAGTAGAGCTCGGCCAAGCCCGCCTCGCCCCAAGCAATGTCACAAACTCTCTCCAGATCAATCAAGCTCTCCAACAGAGCAAAAGGAGCCGCAGTCGCGTGGTTCGAGAACAAAGTCTCGGAAAGTGCAAACCACAAAAAGGAGCGCGCCAGCTGCTCCGCCGTCACCTCGCCGGTACCCCGAACATAGGCCCCAATGCTGGCCGTGATCCTCAGCTCCACATCGCTATATAGCATCCCCAGACCCCTGCGAGGACGAGGCTCAAAGCCCATCAGCTCGGTCAACACATCATCAGATATCATATCTCTCCACCGCACTGGCCCTCCTTTGAAGGAAAGCCCAGTAACCGCAGCAAATTCGGTAGGCGTCACTGTCACCTCTCCCCAGCTCAGATGGAAGGTGTGGGTGGTATCCCACCAATACTCAGAAAGGCCAAGGAAGACGCTCTTGTTCTTCCTCTTGTTAGAAACCCCGGCCAAATTCTCTACGAACACGCCCATGCCAGAAGCGTAGACCAGCCTCTTGGGACTCGGCCTACCATCCACAGAAATATCCGGCATCTGCTGCCAAAACTCAACAACAGCCTCGAGCGATCCCCGAGTCTTCATCCTCTTGGCCTTCCGAGCCATGAGCCCCTCATCCTGCAGGTAAACACAGCAAAGGTACGTCATTCGCAATACTTAATGCAAAAGAAAATCAAAGCATACATATCCCGTCACGAAACACGGCACACATTGCACATACTTTTCACATATAACCCGTCACAAAACACGGCACATATTGCACATAATTTTCACATGCAATTCTCACATATATCTCGTCACGAAACACTGCACATATTGCACATACTTTTTACATGCAACTCAAAACAATGACATGCATTATACATAATTTTTTCCATGCAGTCCGTCACAAAACACGGCACACACTATACAGATTTTCTCAACAGAGGGATCAAGCACTACACGACACATTTTCAAAATAAACCGTCACAAAAACACGGCACATACTGCACATATTTTCCCCACAAAGTCCGTCACCCAAGAACACGGCACACACTACATAACACATTTTCAAAAATCCGTCCCTACACGGCACACACTTTCAGACAAAACCCGTCACAAAATACGGCACATGTCACATTTTTTCACAAAATTTGTCACTACACGACAAAATTTTCTCATAATGTACATACATAAATAGCATTAGGTACAAAACACCAAAGCATGCATTTCATTAGAGAGGCACTTTATTTTCACAAATAAAAGCTAATCTACACATTTCTGCACAAAATACACATACCCACAATTTTTACATGTCCATTTTTAACAATTCATCAAGAATTTCACAAAAGGCATAGAAAATAACAAAAATTCAAAAATGCGAAAAACTAAAACCTAGTTCTAGCATTCAAAAAATTCGAGCAGGGAATCAAAACGGAACGGATTTCTTACCTCCCCGACGTTCCTAGAACGACGATTGTGCACCTTCGGATTCGGATACAAGACATCCGGATTCTTTGAAGATGGAACAAATGAGATCCAATTTCGTTGGAGCTCCATTCGTTGCTCGATCACTTCTTGACTGCGTTGTCGACGATTCCTTCGAGATCCTTCCGCCATTGCAAGCGATTCAAGCGAAAAAATGGAAGATTTTGGTTAACAATGGAGGTTTTTTCCTCTCTCTCTCTCTCGGCTGGTTCGTGAAACTGGGAATGGGAAATGAAGGGGATGCCTCGGATTTTTAACCCGGTCAAAACCTGGGAACTGTAAAAAATCAAAGTGGTCCGTACGGACCTCTTTGCATCCCAGGTTGGTCCGTACGGACCTTCTTGCAAGGGAGGGCCAAATTACTTTCCTGCCCTTATAATCTTTGCCCCTGGCTGTCCTAAGGCCTTTTCCAGCAAATCCAAGTGCAGAATGGTCCCTAACCCTTCAATTCAACCACCGGCCGTCAACGTAAGCCCGGACCTCGCCCACTCCAACGGCAACGCAAGCACCGGCCATCAACGTAAGCCCGGACCTCGCCCACTCCAACGGCAATTCAAGAACTGGCCGTCAACGTAAGCCCGGACCTCTCCCACTCCAACGGCAATTCAACCACCGGCAGTCAGTGTAAGCCCGAACCTCGCCCACTCCAACGGCAATTCAAGAACCGGCAGTCAGTGTAAGCCCGAACCTCGCCCACTCCAACGGCAATTCAACCACCGGCCGTCAATGTAAGACCGGTCCTCGCCCACTCAACGGCAATTCAAGAAGGAGCCAACACCTCCCAGCACGAATATCATGGCACGAGATGCCTCCAAAACGCTCAACGGCAACTCAAGCACCGACCCTCAAAACAGGTCCGAAGACACTTTCCCAGCAGAAAAAGCCCCTACAAGGCCACATATCTCCAGCAGATGAACACCGGCCGTCAGCATAAGACCGGCAAAATGTACTTTTGGTGTAGTCCGAGGAAAAGTTCTGGGATATATGGTCACGGAAGAGGGAATTAAAGCCTATTCGAGAAAGATTAAAGCCATCATGGAGATGAAGCCACAACCGACAGTTACGGAGGTGAAGGCTTTTATGGTCCGTCTCCAATATATCAGCCGATTCATCCACCAGTTGACCTCTATTTGTGAACCGATCTTTAAGCTACTCAAGAAGAATCAGGAGATTGAATGGAACGAGCAGTGTCAGATCACCTTTGAGACAATTAAGGCCTACTTGGTCCATCCCCCGATCCTTTGTCCTCCTCATAAGGACAAGCCCTTGCTGCTATATTTGACAGTTACAGATACGGCTGTCGGGGCCATGCTTGCACAAGAAAAGTCAGATTCAAAAGTGGAGAATGCCATCTACTTCGTCAGTCGGAAGCTTCAGGGCAGTGAGTTGAACTATTCAGCTTTAGAGAAAATCTGTGCAGCTTTGGTATGGGTGGTCAGCAAATTGACATTATCTGATGGCGCATACAGTACATCTGGTGTCGAAGATGGACCCCATCAAATGCCTATTCGATAAGCCTTCTCTGTCCTCGAGGCTTGCGAAGTGGTCATTCTTCTTAGCCAAGTTTGATATCAAGTTTGTGACCCGCAAGGCAATCAAAGGCCAAGCTCTGTCAGATCATTTGGCACATTTTCCGAGCTCAGAAGCACGTGGACTCGAACCCCAGTTTCCGGATGATGGGATTTTCGTAATAGAGGGTACAGATCGTTGGCAGTTGTTTTTCGATGGTGCCGCCAATAAGAGGGGCAATGGAATCGGTATGGTGTTGGTTGATCCGAAGGATGTGCACACCCCCATCGCTATCAAGTTGAACTTCCCATCTACTAACAACGCCGCGGAATATGAAGCTTGTATAGCCGGCCTCGAGGCAGCTTTGTAGTGGAATGTCGAAGAGTTGGAGGTATATGGAGACTCCCAGCTAATCATCAATCAGGTGTCCAATAAGTGGAGAACCGTGGACCAGTACTTGCAAATGTACTATGCTTATATGGAGGATCTAATCAACCAATTCAAGGAGGTCACGTTCCATTACCTACCTCGGGACAAGAACAGGTTCGCGGATGCCCTGGCCACCTTAGCCTCTTTGGTAGAGATTCCGAAGGGAAAGTCAGTAAAGCCGTTCAGAATTGGGAGGCGCGAGAACCCTGCCTATTGTTGTCAGATTGAACTAGAGAAGGTCAATGACTTGTGGTATAGCCAGATTTTCCAGTATCTTAAGCATGGCGAAGCCTCATTCCCGACAGAAGAGGACGGAAAGCTGAAAGAGGGTCTTCGTGCCAAAAGCTTGCAATCTTTAAAGAGGTTGTCCGCACAGTATGTTATTCTGGGAGATGACTTATGGAAGAAAAGACACCGAGGACCACTTTCGCTCTGTATCAGCAGGTCTAAAGCTAGAAAGGTCATGGAGGAAGTCCATGGTGGTGCATGTGGACCACATATGAACGCCCGAGCTTTGATGTTCAACATACTCAGGATGGGCTATTATTGGATCTCCATGGAGATTGACTTTATTCAGTTCGTGCGAACTTGCGAAAAATGTCAGCGGTTCTCCAATCTCAACCATATGAGCGCTCCTTGGCCGTTCGCAACTTGGGGAATCGATGTTATTGGAAAGATAACTCCTGCCGGTAGTAATGGGCCCGAATTTGTACTGGTTGCTGTCGATTATTTCACCAAGTGGGTCGAAGCAGCATCCTACAAGGTCCTCAACTTCAAAAAGGTGGCCCGTTTTATAAAGGAGAACATTCTGTGACGGTATGGAGTTTCAAATGAGATTGTTTTCGATAATGGGTCACACTTCGAGGGATACGCCGACAGACTACTTGTAGAGTTCAGGATCAAGCTACATAGGCCATCCCCTTATCGCCCTCAAACGAATGGTGCTGTCGAGGCCGCCAACAAGAACCTATAGAGGATCATCCGGAAAATGGCCGAAAGGAGCCGCGATTGGCCTGAAAAGCTTCACTTAGCATTATGGGGCTATCGTACTTCAGTGAGAATGGCCACCGGCGAAACCCCATTCGCTTTGACATATGGAATGGATGCCGTTTTGCCCATTGAATTAGAAATTCCCTCTCTTCGGGTTCTGCTTGAAAATGAAGTCAATGAGATAGACTGGCTTCAAAGTCAGCATGACGAGCTAGCTCTTCTAGATGAGCGAAGGCTCAAGGCAATGGAGCACATCCGGGCTTATCAGAAGCGTATGGATAGGGCTTTTGACAAGAAAGTACATCCCCGCGACGTTAAGGTGGGTGATTTGGTCTTAAAAGAGAAGTCGCCGAATTAATTCAGTCCATTGGGCAAGTGGGCGCCAGTCTGGGTGGGCCCGTATTTGGTGAAGGAGATCTTTTCTGGTGGAGCAATGAAGTTGACAGATTTGGATGGTAATCCCTTCATGCACCCGGTGAACGGCGACAAGCTGCGCCGCTATTACATTTGAATCGAGTCTCCCCCTCTCTAAAAATAAATAAATAAATAAATAAATAAAAGAAGAAAAGAAAAAAAGTAATAAAAGCGCGAAAATAATGTACCTAGACGAGACTGAAAGCCTCTCAAAAGGCAGTCCGTGCAAAACAAAGGGCGCGCTCGGTGCTAAAGAAGATACCCAACTAGACTGAAAACCCTAAAAATGGGCGGTCTAGGTAAAAAACAGGGTTGCACCACTTGTCCCCCTTCTATCTATCCCTTTCTTAAATACAAATTTAATTGGGTCGAACTACGGAGACCTGAGCTCCTTAGTCCTCTTTTTGTAAAAGGGGAACGTAGGCAGCCGCTTGCGGTTCGATCTAAAAATCATAAAAATTACCAAATCCTGTCAACAGTTATGTTTGTGAATGTCAAGATGTGTCTTGATTAAGTTCTGAAGTAATTTCAACTTTCATTACATTAATACATTCATTGATGAGTTCAAGCACGGTCTACTCTCGACTCACTAACATTAGCGAAAGTACATCTTTTAAAAGTACGTCTAGACTATCTGTGTCGGCAATAAGGGATACAAAGACCGGTCACCTAATCCTAGTCGCTCGTTCCCGCTCTCGAACTAGCACTCTTCTTCTTCCTCTTCCTCGGTCCTCGGGAGGTCTTTGGCCTAGCTATCCCAAACAGTTCTGTCTCCCGTCGTCCCGGCTCAGGAATGATATGAGTCGGTGAGTCAACCAATCCGGCAGCTCTCAGTGTCGCCTGTGCAACCCTCTCCTCTCTCAAGACTGTCCTCCGGGCTATAACCTCAGGGTCATCCCTCATCTTGGCCCTCCTCTCTACGAGTCTCTCAAAATCTGTTGTCGGATCGTCGGTCACGTTGTCTTGGTCAGTCAGCGCCTCAGCATCACGTAGCTCCCGGCTAGTCTGGTCTCCTCCTCGGGTCCCTTGGCAATTTGCCTCAATGGTGTACTGAATCGGCCCCATCTGCTCCCCGTACCAAATGAGATACAAAGTGGACATATGTGTGATGCCCCGGGTCTTCCGTATCAATGTGCAAGCGGGAAAAGCTGCTCCCGAAAAGGCCCTGGCAAAAAATCTGATAGCCTGGCCATCAGTCATGTCAAGAGGAATGGTATCCCGGGCCATCTGCTCTCCGAACCTGCCAATAACCTACTGTGGGTACCCGTACTGCCTCAGAACGAGTAAGGGGATGCTAAATGATGAAAAGTGTAATCCCGATAGCCTCACGACAACAGAATCATCCTGCCTGCCGTTCATGGTCTCAAGCCTCCATCCGGGAACCCAATACTTAATATCCGTGGTGGTGTATCTGGTCAATCGCCTCTGCCAGCTCTCCTGCGAAGCCTCCGGAGCCACTCGCCTCTGTTGTGTAACCCAGGGTACTGCAGTCTGCCCTTGTAAGTACCCAAATCTGGCTCATGCCTTCCGGTTAATTTTCCCGACATTTCGGTAAGTTTCCCGGTAATTCCCCGGACCTTCCTAGTGTTCCGGAAATGTCCTGGAGCAGTCCCAAATTAAAATTAAGGGCTGAAGGGAGCCTTCCTAATTAAGAAACACGTTTTTCTTAATTAGGGAGAGGGTTCTAGAATAATGCCACCTTGCATGGTTCTAGAATGCTGAGTCACAATGGATAAGACCGCACGGCCTCATTTGCAAAGGGCCTGCAGCCGCACGGCTTCATTAGCCTTATCCGGTCGCCTATAAATAGAGCCCTCCTCTACCCATTTCAACACACAATATATGAGAAAAATACACAATACACTCGAAATACGTGAAGAAAGCTATTGGGAATTCAAGAAGAAGAAGAAGGAAGGCGAAGCTACATCGTCCCTCCTCCTTGAAGACCAAAGATCGACCTCTCCTCCTAGCTCCGTCCCGAGAAGCAAAGGAAGTCATTGGTAACCTCGCACGCCCTATCCTTGCATCCTAATTGCTTTATAAATTGCTCATTGCATTGTCTTTATATTGCTTGGGACTTGGTAGCTTAAAAGATCACATCTTTATCATCCCCTTCCCCTTTTTGCATGCATTAAGACCTCATTTGTCATAAAAATGTAGTCTTTTTCATAAAGGTGCATCCTTTGCACCTAAAATCCCTATTTTCCAATAAAAATGTTATCTTTATGCATCATTTGCATATAAAGATCAAATCTTTTTCAATAAAAATGCATCCTTTGCATCAAAAAACCCCCTTTTCTAATGCATCATTTGCATAAAAATCCTATCTTTATGCATCATTTGCATAAAGATCATTTCTTTCAATCAAAAAGCATCATTTGCTAAAACCAAAATGTCATCTTTTCATTAAAGAGTCATTTTTCATGCATTCCCCTTTTCCCCCAACCTTGGAACGAACCGGTGTAAAAGTTCTCATCTTTGCATCGTTCCTTCCATTAAGGTTCATGATTTCTTTAGGAAAAGGATAACCTTGCACCCTATATCTCCGATTATCGCTTAAGAATGAGTATGAAGCCTCTATACGAGCTCGACCGTCTTAAAGCGTAGGATTGATGGGCTAAGGACATTCCTTCCTAAAGAACCTCATCTTTGACCAAAAGAGAGTCATTCTCTCGATCACGCAAGTCCCGAGGGTCCCGAGGTTTAAAATGCGATGATCACAAGTCATAGGATGAGGACGGGATCATAATCCCAAATACATAAATTCCAAGAAATCCCGAGCGACAACCAACAAATGGTTTGTACGTCCGGAAAACAACTTGGGACATTCCCCCCTTTTTATTTTCAAACACATGCACACAAAGAAAGCACGCAAGCAAACACGATTAATGAAATCTCGGGAGACTTGCTCCGGCAAGGCACTTTGGGTGAACGCCAAACGTTCTTCCTAAGGGGTAACTTAACCTCCGAACCCATAAAACCTTTTTTTCAAAGTTTTGAGGTAATCAAAATGGCGTGGCGACTCCGTTTTTCAAATAACTCGGATGTCTTCAAACTCGCGTGAATTCCAATAAACAAAAATTTGGGGCACACATTCACAGTTTGGCGACTCTGCTGGGGAAACCCAAAGGAGAAAAGCTTTATATTTCAAAACAAAAATCGATACTTGGTATATAGGTGGACCCCACTTACCCTTCTGTATCGCTCCTAACCCGGGGCTTGGGATAACAAGGTGGTTTAACAATCCCGCGTACCCGGTATCCCTTTTCGAAAAAATAATTTTGAAAAAAATAAAAGAAAGCTTTTCCCTTTGAGCGGGTTAGACTCCATCGCCGATTTCATTAATCGTTCTTGCTTTCTTTACCATGCATTGCATCATTTGCATCTTGGAATACTGCTGCATACTTTGAACGGGGAAACAACCCGAAAAATAGCAAAAGGAGTGGAACCTGGAAAATTGATCCATGCGGTCGTACGGCTAATCCTCATTGGATTCGGCCATACGACCTCGGTGGCAATTCCACCGGGAAAAATCATGGTTAATCCGCGGTCCTAGCGGCTTGGGGCTACTCGGCTCCATGGCGGCCAGGGCTTCCCGAGAAAATTTACGTGCTTATGTGTTGCATTTTCCCCGTCCCGAAAAATCATTCCTTTAAAACACATTTATGAAAATCTCTGTTTTAACTCAAAAAGGAACATTTTTAGGAGACCGCACACTACGCGCACTTTGATATATCTGTACACTTTTGCACGCACGTCCTTCAAACCCGAGGGTGGTTCAGTGCGATCACGGACGGACCTTACGATGCTCCGGGCGCGCACGGAATCATCTCAACCTCCCCATGGCGGCCGGTGTCGACCAATGCACGGTCAGGTGTCACACGTTTCAAAAAACCGTGACTTTTGGTTGGTTTTTGGTCTAGTCAGTGTCATATAGCCCGGTTGCATACCCACGTAAAGGTCAAGCCTTAGCTCATAACGGAAGCCAAGATTTTCGCTCAAGCGAAGTGCGAAATTCCGACAAGGAAAAAATCGGTGGGATCTTGACTCAGACATTGACTATTGACCTTGACCCGCACGGAATGTGTAAGAGTCAAGACCAAGTCTTTGCCAAAAATCAAAAGATCTTTCGCTCAAGCGAAGCTACGCCAAAATTCCGACAAAGGAAAAAATTGGCAAGATCTTGGCCAGGCATTGACTTTGATTCGACTCGCGCATTGCGTATGCAACGAAGTTCAATGTGACCTTTGTGTCATCCGGCTTTTGCCGCTCGACCCATGCCTATTATATTCTCGGACATTACCGAAAGTCAAAAACCGTCATTCGCTCAAGCGAAACTCTGTCAAAGATCCGTCGAGCGAGAGACGAGACTTTCCGGTATTGCCTTGACTATAATCCGCATCGCTCGTGCGTTGAAAGGTCCTATGACCCGCTAGACCCGATAGGAGCGTTCTTTACTCTCGGTCGGTGGGATCCGCGTGCCACTATAGGACCCTCGCCGGGGCTGTCCACCTGGGAGGTCGAAATACGAGGTGGAATACGAGGGGCTTATAGACGTAGTGACGGAACCCGGCGATCCGGGATCTAGAGTAGTTGTGAAAAAGAAGGGCGAGAACCCGCTTTTCCAACCAAATAGATATTAATAAAAGACAACATTTTAAGTAAACTTGAAGATTCTAATTTGCATATTGCACGAGCCTTGACTAAACACCTACCCCGAGTCTAAACCTTTCCTATCCCTTTCCATTGCGAGAAAGAAGTGGGTGAGAACAGGGTCGGCGACTTGTTAGCGCGAGAATCCTCGGACAGGTTCGCGAGAATCCTCGGTTTCATCGGTTCGAGAGTCGAGAATGACCGATTTGAGAAGCTTGATCTTTGGTTTGGGTAACCGAGATGACTAGGGAAGAAGAGCTAACCTTAGCCCTGGAAAACGGTCGTAAGGCCCATGAGGAGCAAGCCACGCTCATTGAAGCGCTTCGTCGTCATGGAGTTCAAATAGTGGTCGAGCCCAACGGTTCCTTGGTGATGATAGAAGATGAGCCTCCGAAGCGGCCATCTCGGCTCCATCAACCTATAACCAATGCCCTCCTCCATCCTCATACGATCCCTTATCCGGGATTACCCCTCTTCGATCCTTTCCAACATCTCAAGCCATCGGGATCCCAACACCCTCACCTCCTCAAATGAGACCTAGCTTTGTCCCCTACCAACGAAAGCAAACGCCTCGGCTATCCCGGTTACGCGGCCTCTGCATTACCCCATGGGATTCACTCCCTCTCCTCGGTATGGGCCATCCCGGGCATTCCCTAGGCCTCAAAATCAGCTCAATGACCCTTTCAATTCATGTCACCGCCACGGCGGATCTTCCACCTCAAACTTTGCCCACGCGGGACCCAGGGAGGTTCCGTATCCTTTTTCCTACTTCGGAAATTATGAGCCTAATTCCTATGCCTCCGGCCGATCTCACGGGAACACGGGACTGGTCAAGTTTACACTTACTTCCCCTCGAAAGATCCCCAGCCTTGGTACCGGCTACCGCTTTGTGCCACCTCTTGTCCTTCCACCCAAGTCGAGATAAGCCTTCTCAGGAATCGAGCAATCCTAAACCATCCCCACGACTTCAGACATGAAGCTGGCTAATGGAACAAGTTAGGTCCATGCAAGAGAAGTTTGGGGAAATAGACACCAAGAGGACGGCATACCGGATCACCGATCCCAGCAAAGTTGTCCCTCTCCCTCCAAAATTCCGAATGCCGAGAAATTGAAAAGTTCAACGGCGGCGATTGTCCCGGACTCACATTGAAAGCTACATTCTTGCCATGAGAGCCAAAGATTGTGCAGCAACAAATGGCCGATCATTTTCGGTTATCATTAAAAGGTTCGGCTCTTAGGTGGTTCTGCATGTGAAACCGAGAGGCCCGAGCTACTTGGGACCAGATCGAAGCGTTCCTAGAAAAGTATAAGGCCAATTTGAATTGGGAAACCAGCGGAATGACTACGGGGTACCTACAACGTTCGAGATGAGCCGGTAAGTGAATTCTACAAGAGATGGAATTGGAAGCTCGGTGAAATGATGACCCCACTCAATGAAGAGGAACAGATGGAGATCTTCCAATCTTGCTTGAAACCTCAACTAAGAGTTCAAATTGGCAATTACTACTATCACGACCTTCGGGCAATGGTAAATGCCGGCACCAAGTTTGAGAATGCCTTCAATATGGCCCCGGCCACGAGGCAGCCGGTTCTTACCGCTTCTGAAAGCACCGGTGTCAAATGCCCAGTGTCGCACCGTAAAAGGAAAAAGAAGTGATTGGCGGTTAATTACATTCGAGAATGAGAAAGCGGGACGAGAATGCGAGGCCAAGCTGGCTGCAAAGCCAAAGCTCCCTTTCTATACTGGCGAAGATTTCGGAATGCCACTAGAAAAGGTCTTCGACGGTTTGGTAGCCCAAGGACTCATCGAGACCTTTGGAAAGCTGGAAACCCGGAACCCCGGTATCGGAATGGATGAGACCAAACCTTGTTCTTTCCACAATTATCATGGCCATAACACTAATGATTGCACTACTGAAGCTCGATCTCTCGCCTAGTCGAAGAAGGCAAGTTAGAACCACCTCGGGGTCCCCGATGTGGTCAAGAATCACTCTTCTGCTAACAATCGAGTCAACATGATCGAGTTCGGAGGAACAAATGGAAATGGTTTTGGAAATCCGAGTGCATAGATATCTGAAATTCAATATTCCTTATCTTGAATTACAAGGAAAATGGAAAGATACGATTAATGCCGCCGCCATGGAGGACGGTTTGGACCCATAGTCGGAGCGATTTCGTTAATGTTGTCGAGCTCGGCCTCTTTTCTACGACATCGAACCGGTAACCATGGTCGAGATTACGGAAGAAAGGCTCGCTTATGAAGGCTGCGAGTTTGAAGTAAAACAAGCCATGTTAATGAAAGTCTCTCGAGAACCCTTCATTACTCATGATGAGCATAATGTGTTTGTAATGGCTCTTACTACTCCAGAAAGATCATTCCAAACCCCTTTGTTTGGGAAAAGGTAGAGAGAAGAGTGAACAAGCCGAGAGGGACTTTTGGGATGAAGAGAGCTGTATCTCGAATCTTTGAAAGCATGGCCGGTCCTCTTGCCCGGAGGTACAAATGGATGAAGTTAAGATCGAAAGGAGATTACGCCGGATCGGTAGAGTACTTCCTATGGAATTGGTGTCAATAAAGGCAATAATGATCCGAGAGTGCACAATCAAATGACAACGGCGGCAAGGCTGCTACTCCCGGGCAACGGCAAGAAGGAGTGAGATCCCGGTCCGACCACTTGTCAAGTCCCCTCGAGTCAATAAGTAGTGTAGGGTCAGTCGGTGTTGTCTTTTCGGTCGAGTCGGGAATCTTCGAATTCCGGTCCTCGAGAGTCATCAGAAGGCCTCACGCTGAGGATTATGAAAATGTAATCGATGTCATCTTTCCCCTTATTTTGAATGAAATGACAAATCTTTACGATTATCCTCTTATTGCCAACTTAACAAATGATAAATTAACTCAAAACTTAACAACGAGTTAATAATGAATCATTTGAACAAGATGCAAACACACTAAGCTTGAAACAATACGTTAAAGAAATCTTTAAAAGCGGGTTTCGAGAAAAAGAGGAAAATGGGCCCCAGCTGCCAGGAGGTTTTGATAAGTGTGAACTTGGGTACTATTGAGGAACCTAAAGAGACACAGATTGGAAGCTTCTTCCGGGGGTTGAAAGGGACGAGTGATCGAAATTTGCTCGAGAGAATACGTCGGCGTGTTTGCATGGTCATCTGAGGATATGTCGGGGCTAGACGGTTCGATAGTAGAGCACCTGAGAATCCCTCTAGCACCGAGATGCTAAGCCGATAAAGCGAGCGAGAAAGATCAGCGGAATGGTCTCTACGAGGTCAAAGAAGAAATTGAGAAAGCTCACTGCGGGTAGGGTTAAATCGAGTTATTGAATACCCGGCATGGTTGTCAACATCGTGGCCGTAACCAAGGCGAATGGGAAGGTGCTTATTTGTGTGGATTTCAGAGATACGAACAAGGCCGGCCCAAAGACGACTACCCTACGCCAAGCATAGACATCTGGTGGACTCCACTTTGACTACGAAGTCAAATCCTTCGTTGATGGTTTTGCGAGCTACAATCGAGATCAAGATGGCAGGAAGACCAAGAAAAGAGCGGCCTTCGCCACACCATGGGGGACCTGCTTGTTATACGGTAATGCCATTCGGGCTCAAGAATGCGGGGCTACTTACGAAGGGCGGCGGCCGCGCTTTTTCATGACATGATCCACAAGGAGATTGAGGTCTACGTAGATGACATGATAATCCGCTCGAAAGGAGAAGGTGGGCAGCACTTTGTTGACCTACGAAAATTCTTTGAGAGGTGAGACGACATTCCATGAGACTAAACCACTGCCGAATGCACCTTCGGAGTGACAAGGGGAAAAGTGCTTGGGTATATGGTCACGGAGCGAGGTATAGAAGTTGACCCCAGAAAGATCGAAGCCATCGTGGATATGAGGCCGCCTCGAACCAGGCGAAGTCAAGAGCTTCGTGGGTAAATGCGGTACATCGGCCGTTTCGTCCAATCAGGTTGACCAGCTAATGTGCGAGCCCCGTCTTCAAGCTTCATGAAAGAAGAATGTGGACCTGAGAATGGACTTAGAAGAATGCCCGGGATGCCTTGCTGACCAGGATCAAGAGCATATTTAGTACATCCTCCGGTACTTTATGCCCCAGCATAGACAGAAGCCTCTTACGCTCTATCTCACTATCTGAGGAACACGGCAGTTGGGGCTATGCTTGCTCAGGAGAAGAAAGAGACTCTCGGGTAGAAAATGCCATTTACTTTGTCAGCCGGAAGCTACTGGGGGGAGTTGAGCTCAATTACTCAGCATGTGAAAAGACTTGTGCGGACTGGCGAGTGCAGGGTAGTCGGCAAGTTGAAGCATTATATGCGAAGCCCACCCTGTGAACTTGGTTCTCGAAAATGGACCCCATCAAAAGTACATCTTTGACAGAGCCTTCCCCCCTATTTATCGATGCGTTTAGCGAAGTGGTCGCTTCTTCTTAGTAGAGGTATACGACATCAACTATGTGACGAGAAAGGCCGTGAGATTGGCGTTGTCGAGATCACTGTGAAC